>JAUZNC010009894.1:11668-75660 GCA_034780395.1 Vannuccia rotundouncinata | reverse complement strand
ATTATAGTGTTAAACCATATGTTAATATGACTAATATAAGAGTATGTTAGCTAACAACATTTTCTATTTAATTTGCTTAATGTTTAAAAAAATAAAAATATATTTAATTTATAAAAATTAGCTTAAAATTCGTTTATATTCGTGAATATAACCCATTTTTAGTTCTTTAATTTAATTTTATTGCCATGTTAGAGCATTACTAAGGCCTGTTTCATTAAGCTACAATTCTAGAATTATAGTATTGTACAAGTGCAGACTTGTAGTTACAATTTTACCATTATTCTGTTTCACAACATTTTCAAATAATTGTGATGATTGATTGGTTTAAATGACTTTAATTTTGGTTAAACAATAAGTTTTACAATTAATTGTAGTAAATCAACAGTGTTTCTGTTTCATAGAATAATTGTAAACAAATCTTTAAATCGATCGATATTACAATTGTTGTAGCGATTGTGTTTCATAAAAATGTAGATGTAGGTCAAAGTTTTGGAGTTCCTAATATTCCTGTATAAATTGTTACAATTGTAACAGAAACAACTACATTGATAGATTTGCCTATAACATAGTTTACAATTATAATTTACTTTAAAATGAACGAGTCTATTAGTGATAAAGATAGATAATCTTAAAGTTCGACTTAATGCAGAACTAACCTTTAATTTTCGTATTTTGTTTCCAATTTGACTTCCAATAGCAAATTGTATTTTTTTATCGGAACAGTTTGAGCATAATTTTTTACACTCTCTCTCGACATATTCAGACTACAAATTAAGTTTGCTAATAAACATATTATGTTTCATGAATGATTTAGTTTATCTACTGAGAGGGCAGGTCAACTTCTTTAACGTATTTGTCCTCGGTTGGTGATTCACAAAAACAATTTACCAAAAGCAATCGGACATTTATTAAAATTTATCCACTCTATAAATTTGTTTTCTGTTTTCATGATATTTATTAATATACTCAATGCTAAATCTCACTACTCTATATTTGATGCAATGTAATATTCAAATATGTATACAGGGTGGTCAAAAAGTCGCACGACAGTTTCTTGAAAATCTAATTATGTGAAATTGTGTAATTGTGTAATTATATAAACATTTATTGTAATTAAATTATGCTAATACTTTTCTGCCTCCCTGTAAATATTTTCTTCAAGTTTCAGATTGCCATTTCTATATTTAACTCTGACGTCTTATTTTTCAGTCAACCAAAATCTAAGTTTTATATTATGACTCATAGAAAAAAATGTTACAATTTTTTGAAAATGTTGTGAAACAGAATAATTGTAATGTAAGTCATAATTGTAGATTTATGAAACAGACTGATCTATAATTTTTCTTTTTTTGAAATAACATTTTTGTTTTACTAAAATACTTTTTTACTTATTTGGGGATAAGTCTCTGTTGAAATATATTTACACATCAGTTGAATTCGATCGATGCATTTTTAGGAGTTAACAATTCTAAACCTTAAATATAATCACAATTTATGTGACAATTCATATTTATAGGATGTATGTTATTTTAATTAGTTTGCATGAAGGACCGGGCCGGTGAAGGGGCTTTTATATCAAACCCAGTTGGCTTTGTTCGTGTCAAGATTGCCAAGATAGAGCAAGGAAGCATCAGACCTGTTAATGAAGATGGATTGTTCGACCCTTACTTCGCGATCAATGTAAAAGATGCTAAACAAGGAAATGGTAACTCTATACCTTTTGTATTCATAGCAATTTAGTCATAATCAGATTTTGTAGTGTTTTATTTATACATATCTTTTAAGATCTTTTTTTTTGATTTACAGTTATAGGATATTTAGTCATAATACGATCTTAATATGGTATTTAAAGTGTTTCTTTTAAATAGTTTTAATGAAAACCTATTTGTTATAAAACGGATCGTTAATTACATTTTTGCAATAATTGCATTTTTTCCTAAAGCCATGCCAAAATGTAGAATGTTTTGTCTCATTTTGTTTCAAAATAACAATTTTAAATTATCTTCATGGCTCAGATAAGGAAGACTTGGTGTATGAACAGCGGAAGAAAACAATATTTCGGCAAATGCAGGGCACTTTTGATGCTCATCTATACTCCTTCCGTATGGTACAAATTGTTGTTATGGAGAGGCCTAATCATATCCTGGCTGATGTCACGATACCACTGGGAATGTTAACCACCTACTGTATTGGGAACAAGGGTGTTGTCATGGTAATAATTAAAGCAACATGTTATTTTTATTTATCACTTTTATGCTCCAAACCCAGAGACGTATTTATTATACCTACCTATATCTTACCTTTAACAATCATGGAGTGAGACCGGGGTAAAGTGGAGTACACTTAAAGACTGAAATGATAATAAATAAGTTCTACTTTGTAGTGTATCAACGTTTTAAATCCTTTTTGACAGTCAATTCGATCTAGAAGACACATTTATGCTCCAAGATCAAGTCAAATTTTATTATTTTTTCATTTATTTGGCGATGTGTTCCACCCAATAAATAGTTCTGCCAGCCACGTAAATGCAATATTTAAATTACGCGCTTAATTTATTGCTAGTAATTTAATACCTTAACAGAAATGAAGAGAGCATGTGTCAGACAGGTAATATATATGAATGGTCGCTTTACCCCACTATTGTCCTCTTGCCCGGTCTCTCCAATTGGTAATTAAAATAATTGTAAGTATATCTATAAAATATTAATAATTAAATAATAACACTAAGTAATGAAAATTAATAAAACGAAAATATGAAGGAATTGTAATGTCACACTGTCAACTATCTTTGGATTTGTTTTATGTCAATATCTTTATTTCATATATTACTTTTATACAAGATAGATTGTAACTATTTGTGAAATTGTGTTTAATTTCATGTTGACTATTTTTATGTATTTAGGTGGATTTACGACCGAGTGGAGGCCTTTATATTCAACTTCTTCATTTTAAACCCGACGAAGGTACGACTATCAAATTAAATGTCAAATTTCACAAACAGTTAATTTAAATCAACTCATTACAATTATAAAAGTATTTTTCCCTTGGATTTATTTTTATTTGTAACATTTCTTGTTTAAAATGAATTATGTTTCTTTTGTTAAAGCAAGTTAATCAATCCCCTCCTTTGTGTGTGGTTTCTTCATTCGTGACTTTGTCCTCTTCAGAACAATTCCCAGTCTCCACGGGCCACCCTTCTCTCCTTGGGAGTGGAGGTCAGCATGACAACTGTCACGCCGGCCGAGGTGACCCAACCGACGAATCAATATTCTCACGAGGTGGTTTGGCTCGTCGACGTTGCGCTATGAAGCAACCCAAGGTTCATCGGATTAGGGGTCATGAGTTCCTAGCGAAATTCTTCAAACAGCCAACCTACTGCTCCCTTTGTTCAGACTTTCTTTGGTGAGTATGCGTGTGTCGAATGTTCTCTGTGAATGTTTAGAAATCAAAATATTGTACACACACTTTTATATTTTAAATTGATACTTAATGGTATTATGCTACAAATAATCAAGATTCTAAATTTCAAGACTTTTTCATTATTGATGTTTTCTTTTCAGGGGTCTTAAAAAGCAAGGTTATCAGTGTCAATGTAGGTACAATGGCTTAATAATTGTATATTTTATTATTTTATTAATAACTTTCTACAAAAAAAGTCAATAAATTCTCCTTTTTTGTATAAAATATGAATAAATGTGAATAAGGAAATATTATTTTTAAGGATTGTCATTTCGAAATTTAAAATTTTTAAATACCTAGGTCTTGATAGTAACATTAAACAAAGAATATTTATAATTTAACCCTTGTTATATACCTATTTTAGATTTTTCAAAAATGTCTACTCTGTGTTCTGTCTAATCAGCTTTTACTAAATTCTTACTTCATACTTTCAGTGTGTAACTGTGCAGTTCATAAGAAGTGTCACTCCAAAGTATTGTCAATGTGCCCGAAGAGTTCTCTTGAAAGTCAGCAAACTCCCGTAAGTTCGTCATTTTACTTCTTAGATACCATAAAGTTTAGTAAGTTTTAGCTATAAAGTTTAGTAAGTTTTAGCTATAATGTTTAGTGAGTTTTAGCTCAGATTTTCAGTAAATTTAAATCAAAATTCTGCTAGAATTATTAACCAGCCTTTTTTCTTTTTAAAGGTTCAAACAATATTGTAGAAGTATATCGATATAATATAGTGTACATTATCGTCCCTAATTTAAAATTAGCTTTCGTTATCCTAAATTTAAATGTTTATATTTTAGTGATAACGTTTTCCATTTTTTTACAGACGATTAATGAGCGCTTCAACATCGATCTTCCACACAAGTTCCGGGTCCACAACTACATGTCTCCCACATTTTGTGATCATTGTGGCTGTCTGTTGTATGGCCTATTCAGACAGGGTGTAAAGTGTCAGGGTATGAACAGAAATTATATATTCTAACTGTTGTGTTTTTTTTTGATAATTGCTTTAAGCATATTGGTGGTGTTTATCGAAAATCTAATCATATTAAATTATTAGAAAACTCAAAATTGCTTTATTTAATCATAAATTAATATTTATTTTACACGTCTATTTTAAACGAGATTCAAAAACGAAACAAAGTTTAATTGTTTAAAATATATCTGTAAAACAAAATTTTAATATTATATTTTTTATGAGTTTATTATGAAACTTTGAATTAAGTAAATAATTAAAAACTCATCAATTATTTTTTAATGGTGTAATTTCTTTTTTTATTTTGTCGCTATAACTCAAACAATGGGTTGAATTTTATTTATAAAAGGTATTCTCGCCAAATTATTAATGAATTATTAACGAATTATTAATGATCTATACTTTATATATTTTATTTTAAAGAATGTGGTACCAACTGTCATCGGAAGTGTGAATCGAAGATGCCTTCACTCTGTGGCGTCAATCAAAAACTCCTTTCAGAGACCTTGACCCAAGTTCGTCGTTCTCGCGCGGCTGCTGGAAGGGAGTCAGTTGGTGGTCGGGAAGAGGGATGTTCTGGTGGGAGAGGTCAGGAGAAGCTGGGGGTTGACTTTAGAGACGTGAGTGTTCATAAATTTGTGGAAAATAATATTCATTTGCTAAAGTCCAAATAATAATTACATTGATATAATTTTACAAAATATTGCTAGAAATATGTATATTTATTTATCAAATCTCTCTCACTTTGTTTTCTATTTGTACAAGGAAATGAGTGAGGCAGAGGCCAGCTATGAATATCTGTGGGAGGCCGTTCTTAGTCGAGGTGAGGATCGCAACCTTCTAGCCAAGACACAAAAACGGTTTAAAATTTCCGACTTCAAGCTGCTAAAACTTCTCGGCCGCGGAAGTTTTGGCAAGGTGAATTTTCTGTCCAGTATTCTCTTCATTAATTTCTTATACATTGTCACTCGTTATAAACCCTACTATAGTTCTTGGCATGCTTTTCTACTGAATAAAAGCTACATTTTAGGTTCTTCTCGCCGAGTGCTGCTACACTCCAGGCGAGCGAGTTGCTGTCAAAACTCTCCGCAAGGAAGTTGTTCTCATGGATGATGACGTCAGTGCCGCGATGGTCGAGCGCCGAGTTCTGGCACTGGGCTGTCGACACCCCTTTCTCACCACTCTCTTCGCGACATTCCAGACGCCCAGTCATCTCATCTTTGTAATGGAGTATCTGGCCGGTGGAGATCTCATGTTTCATATCCAGAAAGTGGGCCGGTTCCCGTTAGAGACCACTCGATTTTATGCCGCTGAAATTCTCTGTGGAATTGAATTCCTTCACGATTTGGAGATTGTTAATCGGTGAGTGAATTTTGTTTATTTGTTTTATTGATTAACAAGACGTATTCAATAAATAGTATATCCTTGTTGGTTGCTATAGGGACATCAAACTGGACAATATCCTTCTTGATGTTGAAGGCCACGTGAAACTAGCCGACTTCGGGATGTGTAAAGAAGGCGTTAGCAACAACAGTGTGACTTATACGATGTGCGGGACACCTGATTATATTGCACCAGAGGTAATTTTAATCTCTCCTCTTATCAATTAATATCTTTTAGTAGTAAGGGTTACGTCGATTCTGTGACAAGAGGTAATGTGAGGTCACGGTCCACAAAAATGGGGAGTGGGGTGGGGGTGTCGAAAAAGAAAAGAATGGGGGGTCAGAAAAAAATTGGGGGTTAGACTGAATATTATATACATATCATTACATATATATATAAATACTATTGCTTATGTTACGCATGTCGCAGAATTAACGTAACCCTTACTACTTCTTTCATCACCTCACCTCTCCACGCACCACTCTAGATTATCAATAAGAAGCCCTACAATCAGTCTGTAGATTGGTGGTCATTCGGTATCTTGTTTTACGAAATGATTATCGGCCAAGCCCCCTTCTATGGTGAGAACGAGGCTGCCCTCTTCCGCTCTATTTGTAACGATTCTGTTATCTTCCCGTCCTGGATGCCTCCAAGGGAACAGGAATTCGTTCGTAAAGTGAGCTCTTGTACAGTGCAACATTGTGCTTGCTGTATTAGTATTGTGCAGTTTATATATTGCTCCTTACAGCTACTCTCGCATGACCCCGTCAAACGCCTCGGAATGCCGACCTGTCCGGACGGCCCGATCAGAAAGCAGCCCGTGTTTGCCTCTATCGATTGGAATGAACTTATTGAGAGAAAAATAAGACCTCCATTTTTACCAATATTGGTATGTAAAGGACTCATCATAGAGTATTTATCTTTAAAAATGTGCTATTTTTTATGGATGCTTTCCATGGAATATTTCGATGTATAGTGGCCTCTGGATATCTGGTTGTTGATTGAAATCTACTTAAGATTGCGATACCAATATTTTTCGTTCTTAACCTTTTCTTTACGGTCTTCAGGGACAAAAAAGTTACTTCTCCAAACGACTATATAAATTCAAAATTGTTAGTTAGTATCCTTATTGTGTCCACTTTGGTTAATTATTGTCATTTATAATAGCAGCTAATATGGTTTAAGACATAATTAGCCTCCTACGCTGATTTATATATAATATGAACGCCATTTGACCTAGTATATATACTTGAATACAATTCAATATTTTGCATGTTTATCGGTTATATGAGAGATATGTTTACTGTATTTCATATTAGGATAATTCCCGACGGGGATCGCAAATGTTGCGATTTTCATTTAACATAAAAATGAATGAGTTTCTAAAAATAGTTTTTTATAGGAAGAAGCTGAGATATAAATAGCTAATTGTATTTCAATTTAAATTTTTTTTAATAAAAATGTACATTTTATATATCTATATAAAATATTTGCATACTATTATAGATATTATAAGAGCCTTCGCTACAAATATAATATTTGTTGATAAAATTGTCTATTTAGCAGACAATGAGAATACAAATTCCAATAAATAGCAGACGTATAATAATTATATGAAAGTACATTAATATTCCTATACTTAGGTTAATAATATATTCACTTTTTTATAATAAAGATATTTCAATTTTAGTATAATCTAATTTTATAGGGCAATTTTACCTATATAATTCTATGCCTAGGACGTTATATTAATTTTGAAGATTATCCTATATGAAATACAGTAAACATATTTCTCATATAACCGATAAACATGGAAAATATTGAATTGTATTCAAGTATATATACTAGGTCAAATGGCGTTCATATTATATATAAATCAGCGTAGGACGCTAATTGAATGTGTCACACCATATTAGCTGCTATTATAAATGACCCGAAAATAATTAACCAAAGTGGACACAATAAGGATACTAACTAACAATTTTGAATGTATATAATAGTTTGGAGAAGTAACTTTTCTGTCACTGAAGACCGTAAAGAAAAGTTTATGCAATCTTAAGTAGATTTCTATCAACAACCAGATATCCAGAGGCCACAATACATCGAAATATTCCACAGAATATTGACATTTGTAATCAAACTCGATTTTGATGTGGCTTCTCATTGATATGTAATAATTAACTTTTCTAGTTGGCAAACTACTGCGTTTTAAGCGTAAGTCAGTGAGCGTTATAAAAACGGGCAAACTGATTAAAATAAATTAAATTGCCATAAATAAACAATTCTCTAAACGAAACTTACTTGTCCAAAGATATATTTACGGGTTTGGTCTACTTCACAGCTCTATTAGTAGAATTATGGGCCGAGCACGATTTCAATAATTTGTCGTTGGCCCGATTTTATTTCGGACATAATTTAATTTAGTTTTTCGATCTAGATAAATAATATTTATACGATATAAATGGGCCTTCTGAGATTATCATTATTAAAATGTTGCTATATTTTAAGGGATAAGTTTGATTGGATTTCAATTTGAATACTTTTGGAACCTCTTCGGCCGTACTTTAAACGGTTTTATAAGCGCCTATTTACAATTAGAATATGTAGAGAATATTTTTGTATTTCTTGAATATTCAGAAAAACTCGGACGACGTGAATAACTTCGCTGTGGAATTCACCGATGAGAAGGCTCAAATATCGCAGACTGGTCGTTCTGAGCTACCTACCACCTCACAAGACGACCCTTTCAGGGGATTCTCCTTCACAAATCCAGCTTACACTGCAGATGGAAAAGCGAGCCACTGATTTCTCAAATAGACAATGCGTCATCCTCGGTGTCATTAGAAGTATGTATTTATCTTTCTGAAGATAGGCCTTAACACTTGAAATTAATTGATTATTCAAACAATTAATTTATTTTTTGGAATCTGAACTATCAAAGATAACATTTTTAAATTATACAATTTGCTTAATTTATGTGCTCTTATGTCGCTGTATTTCAAGAGTTGTTTAGGAATATATAAATAGAATATAGGAGTTTGCAAAACGTTTATCTTGAAAGATAACATGTATAATGCAGAATTAATCGATTTAATCTGAAAAAATAGTTAATATTTCTTTTGAAAAATTGTGTTATCTATCTAGTTTACTATTTGGCATTTATTTTCAATACTTTTATTGTGGTTACTTTGGTAAATGTAAGTGCATGTATTTGAATTCTTAGATCCTTAACTTTGCTATTTCATTTTGTTTATTGTTTGATAGATAACGCATTCTTAAAATACTCTATTATTTATGATGGATATATTATAATAATTAGAATATTGACTCTGAATTTTGATAAAATATGTAATCTACTTTATTATTTTCTACTATTTATATAACGTGTACTACAATATATATTTTTTAAAAGTATATTTATGTAACTTATTTTAACGCAATGTTTGCTTTGACGTTTACTATTCTTTTTACATGCTAGTTTATTATTGATTATGAATATTGATTGCTAGTCTATATTTTTGTGACTTATTTTTTGTATATTTGGTGATTTTTCGGCTTTTTAGATATTGTAGCATTTGTCCATGTACCAGAGTTATTGTGATTTATTGAATACGTCCTGAAAGTTGTTTTATTTTGTATTTGTCTGTTTATATGTCTTATTGGGTAGTACGTTTTTATTGTGTGTAACGTTATTTATTGCATTTTGTGTTTGTATCTTTCAGTCTGTGATATGTTTTTTTTATTTGTGTACTTCTAATAAATTTTATTTCCCATTTAAATGTGTGTTTTTTTTATTTTAAAGTATAAATATTGATATTCTATAAATCCAAAAATTTTTAAGATAAGTTTTTTAACTAATATATTACTACAAAAGGTTATTAATATGAGAAAATGCAGAGCTCTGATATTTTGTGAGAATCTCTAACTTGAAATGTTGTAATTTCACATTTAAATATGTCACGTTGTGTACCACTGGTATTATATACCCCTTATTTATTTACACAATGATGGATGGATATCAATCTACACGTTTTGAATATTTAGATTATTTTTATCCGATTTTTTTAAGAATAATTTAATTTTTATTTATTACGATGATTGATAATTTCTCCATTTATTTCACTAATTGTAAATCTTCATTTAAATAATCATTTTATCTTCATTGTTCAAACTATTGCGCAGCATCACGTTAATGGTTGTGTATATGAAATATTACAATTCTTATAATTTATTACGCATAGATTATTGCATTGTCTATGCATGTAATTGTAATAAATTTTCTAATTAAACAATATTTCTCTGGTAATTGAATGTAACTACAATGAAGCAATGTGGATTAATCTAAATGTATTTGGTTTCATAGTTATATATAGATTATGATGTAATATATGAGTATGTCACTGTCTATTTAACTATGTTGGATTGTAATATACTCCAATGTTACACAACGAAATATTTTTGGCAATATTTATCGCAATAATAGTACTTATAAATTCTTTTAATAGCATTCATAAGAAAGAAAAATTTATAAAACTCTAACTACTTAAATGTAATTTTCAGTAAAATTATGTTCTTAAAAACTTACGCAAAATTGCAATTGTAAATTGTAAGCGTCTATATGCAACTATTTTGTACGAGGATCGAGATGCAAGAAAATTTCATATGATGCTGTGTACACGGTTAAATAAATATATAATGTTTACTGCATATAGCCAAAGTGCAAAATTTGTTTAAAAACGAGACTGGAAAATTACATGTATTGATCGTCATACATTTACTGAATTATATTATAGATTATCTTTTACCTTCTGTGACATACCCGGCCATTTTATGATTATAATTTCTTAATAAATTATTTTAACAATGGGGCTGCTCAAAAATGACGTCACGTAAATTTGAAGCCATGTTTTACCCCCTCCCCCCTTGTATCCCGCACAGTCGCAAATTTCGAAACCCCCTTCAGAAAAGACTTCACGTTAAGTAGTATTCCTTCTTTATAGTACCCAAAAATTCAAAACAGTTCCTTTTCTTTTTAATTCTGTTCTTTTCAGCTCATCTAGTTTTGACCTGACTGCTGGTGGAACATTTTCTGCCGATTTTTTCGTTTCATTCCAAAAAGCGATTACCTCACTTTGGCATTTAACTTTAATTTCGAAAATTTGTGAATCCGCATATACTGTAAATTTGATTAATTTAAACATAACAATGTTCTTAAAAAATAGAGTAAAGATAATTTAACAGATTTATTTTTTCTATGCGGCTTTTACAGGAATTTTTTCTGACTTCACAATTTCGGAAACCCACTCTACTCTTTCATCACGCTTTGTCACGGATTTATAAAAAGCTAGTAAAAACCATAAAAACAACGAAAATCGAATAAAAATTGTTATTTGCATTTTAGTTTTTGATAAGTTTTACAATCTTTGCACAATCTTTACCTATTATTTAACTACTAAAATTTTTATTATTTGAAAAATCATTATTTTCTATTACAAAATTATTTGACCAAGCTGTATCTTTTTTATGTATGAAGTAATTCTTTTTATTTGCAATATATTTTGTTTAAGATATATTTACCTCTAATGCCGTATTTTTTAATTTTGTTGATTTCCAGAAGGTAAAATTAGAAGAAGGAATTTTCTAAGTATTCTTATTGGATTATTAAACTTCTACTGCATACAGTACATTTTATTAAAACCACTCAACAAAATATGTCAATTTAACATTTTATTTTTTGTTAAATTGACAAAATTGTATATTCTTAATATACTTAATTTAATAATAATTCTTATCTATTTATTTTCCCTTCTATCGATCAATTTTTGAAAAAGAAAACTGAAGGTCGACAGCATTTATTTTTAAGTAATAATAAGTATTAAAATTTAAAATTAAATGTTTCAAATATAAAATTTTATTTATTGTATATTTTCAAAATTTTATCATTAAATAAAGTTCAGAGAGTACCTATAACTAAATATAATAGTTTATGCCATACAAGCATGTATTTTTATGGCATTGTAACAACTCACAATGTCACAGGTGTGATAATGACCATTTCCAATATTTTTATTTATCAAACTGAGTTTGTCTGCATGGAAAAGATCTCATGGAAGAGATTTCAGCCCCAACAAAAATTATGCATTAAAGTATGTTTTGCTTCTTATTATATCTTCATTAGTTATAAATACTGAAATATTTAAATATATTATTAAAATCAATCTTACAATGTTGTCAATCTTTATCAATTAAAAAGTTTACTTCCCTACTTAATTATACATAGGTGGTAGTGCCATGGCCATTACACTTTTTCCATAAATTCAGAAGAGCCCTTTAGAAAATCTAACTATGAATTTAGAAAATTTAACTATGAATTTAGAAAATTACATGTTAATAATATTTATTTTTGCATATTTCTTTTACTTTGTGATTTAACTGTATCCAATACATTATGTACATCTTCAAAACAATGTAATAATTTTTTTGCAGTAGTAATGATAACAAAAACATAATTGATAATACTTAATTCTTTCATATATTCTGCATGAGCTAAAAGGAATTCTGTTATACCATATATGACTGTGGGAAATTTGGTCTTACTAGAAATAGATTGTCCCTTTACTGAAGTAGCATCATTTTCATTTCTGTTAGTAGCATTTAAAAAAAATAATCAATAGACAATTGATTGTGTTACCTGCTACAAGGTATCCCTAGTACAATATTCAGCCTTAATCAGTAGATCAATTTTGGCTGCATCAATTTTAAACAACTTCTATGCTTTTTTTGCCCTTGTGTTCTAATTCAGTTACTCACTTGTTTTGTCTAATAATACATATACTTATATGTTACAAATTGCTTAATTAAAACTTGATTTGGAAGCAATACCTACTAACTGTGAATGTCCAGGAAAGAAAAATTACAGAAACAGACTCAAAGAATGCAAAATGTCTAAAATTTGAAAGTTTTCACCTCTGGTCAAAGCACATTTTTCACAGATAATAGTTCTCATTAAAACTTTTTCTAGTTTTGCCATTATCAACAAATGCTGTAAGTGTAAGATTATTCAGTATACTAAAAGGAATTAAGACATATCTTCAGTCACCCATGACACAAACTCATTTAAATCATGTAATGATTTTTTAACATTCATCAACAAAAAACTAACAAGATAGACCTGGTTAAGATTGCAAATTTGTTTATTGAGTCCAGCATTCATTGCAAGGCTTCATTTGGTAAATTTTAATTATATTATAGGCACTCATAGTCATACTATCATATTATTATTAATTCAGCAACTGTACTCATAACTTCTGTATTATAATATTGGCCATGGCACTCTAAATTTCATTCTGCTGCCTTAATTAATTAATAACATTAAACCTTTTCTGCTAATTTTCTTGTTGGATTTGCAGAATAAGTGGACCAACATAGTGACTTTCACATAAAAAATATTTAATTAACATATCATAGTTCAACTAACAGAAATTTAACATTTAATTGTTAATTTTGAAAAAAAAGCATTTTTCTGCAAGCATCCATCACACCTACCTTGTGGTTATACTTCCAGATCCAAAAATATTTTTAAATTATATTATATCTTATAATATCTAGCTAGTCATAATTCCCATTTATATACAAACTTTATAGATAAGTATTATTCTGTATATCGAATATAAAAAAAGATAATATGTGTAAAATGAGCATCCATTGCAAATGGAATTGGCCCTATATTTCTTAATTTACATTCAAAACATAATTTATTGTCAAAAATAGTAAAATGTTCAGCTGTGAAAAAAAGTTAAATGTTATTGTTACAACAAATAAACCATCATCTAATTATATTTAATAGAAATCAAGTTTATGTTTATTATATAATTTTATGGAATCATTATGTACTGGACCTTAGGTGTGTACTTACATACTTGTTGCTGTTGTATATCTATACAATCTTTAATTAAGTAATTTTTGTTTAATTTTAATTATACATCTGGTTGGTATTATTCTGTTTGATCTGTAATTGTATAACATGAGAAGGCACATTTGTTTCAAAAATTGTAAGTTTTATTGTAGAAACAACATATTTAAAACAGATGAAATTGTAATCATATTTCATTGTATAGTATTGTTCATTGTACAATTTTACAACTCTTTATTTTCATTGTTCAAATATTTTAGTTTACATTCAAGTATTTTTTATCCTTTTTTAAAATCAAAATTGAAGTAATTTTGGTTAAGGGTAAGGGTCATGTTCCTTAGTTGCTACATATATTTTTGTATTTAAAAGTACTTTAGATACATGTTTTGTATTTTTATTTCACAGTCAGAATGTCTGCTAAGAAAATTAATCAAAAGGAAAGCTCACATAATCCATTAAAGGATGAAGAGAAAGAATTAGTTGATGCAATCAATAAAGGTAAAATTAAAAATTGTGCAGTATGTATTATGTGTGTTTATTATTCTTACTTATGTTTAATTTGTAGGAGACATCGAGAAAGCAAAGGGTCTACTTATTCTGCCATCTGTATATGTTGATTGTTTGGATGAGGTAGAATTGTGAATTTATATTGTAATCTAATAAAAAAATCTACTAGCAAGAAACAAAAATAAAATAAAAGATACTTAACTTAAAATAAATTATTTTAATATAAATTTTATTTCATTATAGTTACAGTTGTTAATTTTACACATTGATGTTTTTATTTTACTTTTATTGTATGTTTATTGTATCTTACTAATTTTTATTTTTTAATGAATAAAAATGTATTCATATTTGAAATTATTGTGTTCACAGTAATTTTTTAAAACATACATGCCCAAGAATATAATTGGTTAATTATTAATGCATAATTATTTTTTTTTAAATATTATTTATGTACTGCAAGAGGGTTCCTGAAATTACAAAACATGTATTAATGTTGTGAACTGTATTAACTTGTCTTGTCACCTTTGTTAAAATAGTTTCTTATCTCCACTATCCCACCCACACAACACACTATTTTCAGAATGGAATGACCCCTCTAATGCACGCCTGCTACAAAGGAAACAGTTTATTCGTTGGGGAACTGTTGACTCGTGGAGCAGACCCGAATTCTAACAATCACGACATGGGATACACGGCTCTCATGTTTGCTGGACTAGCTGGTTAGTTTTTCCTATTTATTAGCCTTCTATGGAGATACTTAAAATTTGTAAGACTGATAGATTAAAGACATTAATCAAGAAAAAGGATGACTACTTGATTATTTTTTATTTAAACTACCCTTTCATATTCTAGAATATTTTTTTTACATAATTGTCCTTATTGATAATAAGAACGATATTTCACGAAAAATCTATATCATACTAAGATTATGTCAAGCTTTATTAAAATGTAAAGGCAATTATTACTATTATATAAAACTTATCTATTGAATTAGATAATTGTATTTAGAATGAATAGATTTTGTGGAAAATCTTTATTAAAATTATTTACGTTCTTTGTAAATGAACTTTATTGATATCCATTGGTAGTTTGAAGCTCATACAATTTATGAGAATGCTGAAATTGTCAAAAAGTACACTGCAACATAATATGTAAACAAATTTTTAGTTTCTGGAAGAAATAATGATTTCTGTGTCTTTTCATTAATTTGTTATCCATTATTCCTTTTTCAAATGATTCCAAGTTATACATTCCTATCGACAACTTTAAAAAGATATTGATTTATTGGATCAAAATAATCTAAAAATTAAACCGAAATAAAATGACTTGAAAACTAATCGTAAACATGTGTTTAACTACTGTCTGTAGTTCGGTTGATAATGTCTTCGGTTTGAAAATTAAACATAAACCGTCGTTTTGTATTTTTCCAGAGTGTGTCATAGAGTCGCATAATAAAATATACAATTAAAATATAATAAAGCAAAATAAAGACACTCTGTAAAATTAACCTCTAAAAATACAAAACTTTTAAATAATTAAATTTACTTAACTTACAGACGTTTCGATAGTAAGTCTATCAGTCTAAAAACGATTTGTTTTTACACTTATAACAACAAATCGTCGAAACGTCTGTATGGTATGTAAGTATCTTTTTAATTTCATTGTAGTTTTTAGCGATTAATTTATCACATAGCGTTTTATTTTTATTTTAGGTATTTTATCTGAAAGCATTTTTACTATTGTTTCTTGAAAAATCTAAATTGCTTGACGCACTACAGAGTTTCGTTTAGTTTTGCTGAAGATCTGTCATCTAGGAAACTTATTAGCGAAAAATGTTTTCTTGCTGCATCAATAGCTGTTTTTATTTTAGGAAGCGGAATGCTACTGTATCGATTCGCATTGTCGTGAATAAAATATATCGAAATAATCAGTTAACAATTATTATTACACGATTGATCATCCCTCAAAACTTTTATATGCGTGACTCACTGTTGTCATGGTTGCCGAATACTTGTAAAATAATGTGTTCACAAATTGTGTTTTTACACTAATTATCGTATTATTATTATTATCATCTACAATCCATTCTTATTCTCTGTGACGAAATTTAGTTTCATTCTTGGATATTATAGTTATGGATATTATTCTATACTTGCTAAGAATGGATTAGTCATAAGACGATTCATCAATGCGTTTTATTATAATAAATAAACTCATTAGTCTCTTGCCTAGAACTCATTAATTTCTTAACAGTAGACGTTGATATCGTTGTATTAATGTTCATATCGATTATTTTTATATTGTTAATCTTCTCTCTTAAATAACTTAATTGTTAATATTTGAATATTTTTCGTATTTTGAAGAGGTGTACAATAAAGTATTAGTAACTTGTGACTAATTTTTTACATTTTGATAATGAATTAACAGTTTATGGATTATCAAAATGTTGAAAATTTTATTTAATAACTTCGTTGTTTTGTGGACATTATTAATGTGGATGAAGCGTATTGAAGATCGTAAATCTTAATATATTGTATTCTTTGTTTATGCATCAGGAAGCATCGAGTGTTGTGAGAAGTTGTTACGAGCTGGTGCAAAGACATATCGACAGAATTCTGTGGGGCGGACAGCCACACAAATGGCCGCATTTGTCGGTGAGTACTGATCAATAATTACGATCTGGACGTTACACTCTACTATTGTTTGTCTGTCTTGGGGGTTCTAGGCAACCACAAAGTAGTGTCGGTAATCAATAACTTTTTGGACAAGGACGAGCTAGAATACTTCACCCGACCAGATGGTCCCAACCACGAGATCAGACTTCCTGCCGAGGTTGTCGCACCGCTTCATGCTATCGTTGTACAGGTGAACTTGAGTCCTATAAAGGTATGAAAGACACTCACCGAGAGAGAGAGAGTTGTTCTTATCTAATCGATGGAAAATCAATACTCTCTTCTCCCCTCGTAGATCTGTTTGCAGGTAGAAGCCAACCCCAGTCTCCTCGAACATCTGGATAGAGCTCACCATGTTCTGGAGCTGCTCAGTGCCAAATTCTTCAACCACCCTTACACGAACGAGGTGCTGTCTATCAAGCTGCACATTATATCCGTGGTTCTCCGGAGAGCTCACAAGTTTCGCAAAGAACAGAAGCATGCGGATCTCCGCGGATTTATCAAGAAACTCATTGTTGGAGTGGAGCCAATTGGTATTCCGGAAGGTACAACTTAAAAAAAAATGCGTTATATTTATAAAAAATATAACGGATTAGTTGATCAAATATAACGTATAATTATCCGTTATATTTGATCAACTATTCCGTTATATCAAAAACCTAAAATAACGGGTAAATTATCCGTTATATTTGATCAACTAATCCGTTATATCAAAAACCAAAAATAACGGATTAATAGTGTAAATAATTGTATAAACTTGTGTGTACTGTTTGTATTGGTTATATTTGCGAAGTCTTTATTTTTCTCTCCAGGTCAGGAACGTCTTCTGCGCGCCAGCCTCAAAGAATACCCCTTCGCCCAGTCAGCATTGTTGCAGCAGATCGTCCGGGAACTCTCCACTGTCGAGGTAGGATCGCCAACGTCAGCCACTGCTGTGGAGGTGATAACCTCCCACCTCAACGGACAACAGTTCTTCCCAGACACTGAGACCACCTTCTGTACGGCGTGCAATCAAATGACTGGGGTGAAAAGGTGTGCAGCCTGTCTGGGGGTAGCCTACTGCAGTCAGATATGTCAGAAGATACACTGGTTTACACACAAGAAGTTCTGCTCCTCACTCAAAGGTAAGATGTTGCAAATGATGGTAGTTGTAGCTTTTGAATATAACAATGGCTTCAATATATTGCAGCTCTGAGACAAGAAGCCGTCGAGAAAGCGGCAAAGCTTGCCGAATTAGAAGCAGAACAGGCCAAGAAGGTCGAGGCGGATAATAAAGCCAGAGAGGCTACTATAGAATCTTCCGAAGAATCTCCAGCTGGTGGGGATGCTAACCTTGATACTGATTTGAAATCGAAATGTTCCTTAGTTGACCACCCAGACACAGATACCCCGATCACTAAGGGTTCTAATGATACAAAAGAGTCATAATCAAAAACAATTATACTTTCTATTTTTGTTTCATATTTGTTTCCTCCCGCCGCGCGTTGGAGTTGTTTTTATTTGTCATTATACGGCGTTACTACAATCTACTACTGTTTAATCATAAGAGTAGTATACAACACTAGCCATGCTTTTCTTAGTTGATAAAGGTAATTTCTATTATTTGTATTTATTATTGTTGTATAGAATAGATATTATATTCCGTGTATAGATTTATATTCTCAGTGTATTATAAACTTCAGCTTGGTTCTGAATACATTTATATATGTTGAATGGAATATAAATCTTCTAATTAATATTTTCAATTTTTCACTTGCTTTGTTTGAGTTTTTATTATTTCTCTGGTTGTTCAATGTTGCTGTTATTTTCGACTCAGCACAGAATAAAAATATTTTCTTCGTCAACGTTCAGCAAATTTTATAACTTTGGAAAATATTATAGGGACTATTGAATATCGATTTTACAATTAGGTACTAATTCATTAATTATGTACTATGCATAAATACAGAATAAATCACTAATAACAATATTTTTGCTCAAAAGAAATATATTTAGTATAAACGAATTTTCTTGTATATATAGGATTAATAAGTGGAAAAAAAACTTTTAATTAATAATATTTATAAATACTTAATTACAATTAAAATCTTTCGCCTATATTTTTGAGATTATCTGTACCTTAAATTCTTTTAATTATATAAAGAAATAAATACCTAGAAATATTTTTTTCAATTTTAAAAAGATGTTTCATATTCTAGCTAAAAAGGATATATTTATTCAAATCTGTTTGTTTGTTGAACTTTTTAGTTAAAATTAATTTATTTTTTGCTACAATCTGGGAATATAATGCATTGCAGTCTCGCTCATATACAACCTTTCGATCAATATAATATAGCATCCTCTGCCCGAAGCTAAATTTGTGATAAGGCGGCCCCTTTAATCCAATATAGGAGCAATCAGTGGACTCGTATTTAGAAAACTCTTCACTTGTGACAGAGTAATGGCAGGCTTTGTTTGCACACAACTAACTGATTATGTGTCAACAGGTTTTTGTCTAAACCTTTTTAATCTAACTCTAACGATAGGAGAAAACTTATCTTTAGCACAGAAGTTGAAATTATGATCATATTATGATATACAATTAATACATGATTCTTTTAAAAATTGTTTAATTAGAAAGATTATTTTATAACTTAAATGTTGAGTTTCAAATAGTGTTGCTTGATATTATTTGAATTATTATCATTATTATTTATTCAACGGACAATAAAAATACGTAAAAGTCATTTTTCATTTTTATTCAGGGATACATTTCTATCCTGGTTTATTGTTTCATTGGATAAATAGGTGGATTTAATTGAATCATTCCTACCGAATGGTTTTATAGAGTCCGTTGGGACAGTTTTTGTTCCCTCAGTAAATAGCAATAATTACTAATTTGGCGTGAATAATTTCGCACATCCGTCCTATAGCTCCTCCTTGAATTCACCTTTCCCAAGCCCACTGTGAAGAACAATAGCCGGCTGTATCAGTTTCATATCTTATCAATATACATAATATACAGCACGCGTCTGAATATAGCATTTATAGTTTTTGGTTCCAATCAATAATAATTGTTAACAAAGAGAGCAATGAAAATTATAAAACTAGAAATAAATCCCAGGTATCTAAATTGCGAAATTGTTTTATATATAAACATCGCCAACTATGTGAACCTTGTCGTCAAACAGTGGTGTTTGTTATAAAATTGATACCTTAAATGCTTGGTGCTTGGCATATTTCCTCTGGCTCTGTCCCTGTCACTTTAGCTATCAATGTGTAACACTGACAACATTGAAAGTCGCTCCAGCATCTAGCTTATACTACAAATCCCTCCCCATAGCTCTCCCCTCTTCTCTCGTCTCTGGTGTTGACAGATCACCGTCGTTCCGGGATCACTTGACGCCCCAGAATCATTTCTCACCAGGAAACCTGACTTCAGAAGACTCTTGTACATATTAGTATTTAGCGCGCCGCTCAGACACAGATAGTTATGTTTGACAAATCCCATATTATGTCAGGAAAGGATTGGCAGCCTAGCACTGGCCTATCAGCTGGGAGCTTTTTATTTGGTAATATCACTCTGTGAGAAATATTCAAAACAGCCCAGTATGCATCCCTTTTTATTAGTGGCCCCACTGTGTCTGTGATTGTATCTTAGCATTTGTTATACAACTAAAATTAATCAATTAGAGTGATATATACTCTCAACTGGGAATTAATTTCCCTCTATAGATCTAAAAAATGTGTCGTCGGATTTCCTTTATTTGGATATCTTCCTGCTTGTTATTGTTTTGTGTCGAAGATGTTCGGACGTCCTCAAGACGTCTTCATTATAAGGTAACCGAGGGCCGTGGCTCTCGTAAGATCATCGCTAACATTGCCCAAGAACTTGGAATCGCAGGGGAGAGAGGGAAAAACCACTATCGTCTGTCCTCACCGACGCGGGCCATATCCGATTTATTGCGGATTAATGAAATAACTAGCGATCTTTCAGTTGTCTCGGAGATTGATCGGGACAGATTGTGCGAGCGATATGTTCTATGTTGTGAACCAGAGGGAAGTCGAACCACAGACTCATGCACCATTGCCTTCAAAGTGACCTATACGTCCGATGATAAAGTGGAGTTTTGCTCTGTTGAGCTTCTCATTGAGGACATCAATGACCGCTCTCCCCAGTTTGATATGTCCCATTTCACCCTGGACATACCTGAATCTTCCCCGATTGGTAGTCAATTTGATTTGCCTCGAGCTGTAGATTTTGACGGTGGCATCAATGGTATTCAAAGCTACCGTATTGAGAACGGCCATGGACTCTTCCTAGCCCGCGCCCACCGTATCGTTGGCGGCCAGCTCATGCCCCAATTAGAATTACACGAAGGTCTGGACCGGGAAACTGTCAGTTCCTATGAAATGGTCCTGATTGCAGTAGATGGAGGTTCGCCTCCCAAAAGTGGCACACTTCAACTTACCGTTCGTGTTCAAGATTCCAACGACAACGCGCCGGATGTAGATCCTGCTATTTCCATTGTCGTCAAAGAGGACGCCCCGGTGAACTCCATCATAGGCCATATTAAAGCCACCGATCTAGATGCCGGGGACAACTCCAGGCTGACCTACCGTAAAACAAACTCCGCTCCAGACAAAGTCAATCGTTTATTCCAGATTGATCCCAGTACTGGCAGTGTCAAACTCATCCACCGTCTCGACTTCGATATTGGCGCTAAGAGTTACACAATTCCTGTGATAGTGAGTGACAATGGCAAGCCTCCCAGATCAGCCTCCACAAGCGTCGTTGTAAGCCTGATTGATGTTAACGACGAGGCCCCTCAGATCTCCATTACCGACCTCCATTCTCACATACCGCCAACCCCAGAAGTGAAGGAAAACAAACCACCGAGCTCATTCGTCGCCTTCGTCAATGTCAAGGATTTGGACTCCGGTGCCAATGGTGACATTAACTGTATCGTCCATAATGGAGCTTTTAGCCTGGAGGCCGTCGATGGAATCTCCCACATTCGGGCAAATGATTACAAACTCGTGACATCTCGGTCTCTGGATCGAGAGAAGAGTTCAGAGGAACACGTCACAATTGAATGTAAGGACAATGGCTCTCCTCAAAAGATTAGTCAGAAAACGGTTGTCGTGAAGATTGTGGACGAGAACGATAATGCTCCCAAGTTCGCCTCGACAACCCTGAACATCTCGATCCGTGAGAACAAGCACAAGGGGACCTATGTGGCCCAGCTCAACGCCAGCGACGCGGATGAAGACGCGAAAGGTCAAGGGCTCACCTACTCTCTGAGCGCCACTGGCGAGCGATATTTCCGCATCGATGCGCACAATGGAAGACTCTACTCGCTGACCTCCTTCGATCGTGAGATGATGAAGGAGGTGAAGTTCCAGGTGACAGCTAAGGATTCAGGAAAGCCTTCGAAGAACACGACGGCTAGTGTTACTGTTCATATACTCGATGAAAACGATTGTGACCCGCGGTTTGGTCAGGATGTCTTCCAGTTCAATATTGACGAGGAGCAAGAAATCGGTCATTTGGTGGGAGTTATCAGCGTCACGGATGATGACGAAGGGGACAATGGTAGATATTTGCTTCAAATCGACGATTCTAAGGTGAGTTCACAGGCGTTGTTGAGCGTATATGGTATTGTGATTTCATCTAGCTTTTAAAAAATATGTTTCTAAATATAAGAAAGCGTTTTTTTAAAAAAACATCAATTGTATGCTCAACATGGTAAAGAAATCAGGTAAAATCGATTTTCTAATCGAGTCAGTCTAAATTTTATTTTAGAACTGTAAACAAGTAAATACGACCATAATATGAATACACTTAATACTGGAATCAACATTTGAATCCAAATTAGTTGATATATATGTTTAATTTGTAATTGTGTGTAACTATTGTGTGTATATAGATTATTATTATGTTTTGAAAGAATCAGATTGTTTCATACGTTTTTTTCTGTGTGTTAATATAAACGTGAATAGAAATTTGTTTGCTGTTAAAAGTATATTTACTATACTATCAGAGAAATATTTTTCAGTTAAGAAAATTTAAGACTAAATATTATATTTGTAAAATGTTTTGACTTGTAGAATAATTTGTAATGCTTTTATAAAACAGAAAAATACATATATAGTAGGCGCTTTCTTGTTTTAAATTTATTCTTGTAATAAGTCCATTCGATTATTCTTCAACGTATAATATACTTACAATATTCTTAGGTTTTCTTACGCGTACAGTATATAGCATTCAAGTATAAGTACCTCACTAAATGTACTAAGTATATTTAACACCTCACTAATTGTGGTCTATATATAGGGTACATATAGAAAAAGAAAACATACTTTGTTGACACTATAATCAATGGAAAACAAGGTTAACCGAACAAAAACAAAGGCAATGTTATATGTGACATACATTATGTATACTTCGCAATGTCTATATATTTAAGAACACAGTGCAAAAAATTGAATTATCATACTAATGATATTCACTTATTAAATTGATTATTTTGGAATTCGAATCCATGTTGTTACATTTTTATTTGATAGTGTCCAAGAATTAGGATATTTATACTATACATGTCAATTATAGTTTTATTTTGAAATAATAGAATTAAAAGTTTGTCAATTTTACTTGAAATCACTCTTTGAATAATTAATCTATAATAAAATCAATAAATAGTGAAATAATGTCCTTAAAAACTATTGGTACGTTTTGACTGTAGGTATATCAGGTATTTCATATAATCTGGAATACTATATACGCAACTAAATGTATCTATATCAGAGAATCATTTAGAAAAAAGCTCTAGCTATGATATATATCTTTTAGTTATTACGGATAAAGAATAACGCCATGCGTATATACAAACCCATAATATCCCCAATTTTAGATATTGTAGGAAGTTGTAGAAGCAACAAATAAAACTGCTATACCTATCCTCCTCCCATTTCTAGAATTATAAATGTCTGACTATATGCCAAACACGCAAACTCTTACTTTTATTAAGCTCTAAATTTGAGTTTTAACTTTATAACAATCGGGATACGAAATGGTCTAAAATCTTCAAACAGGAAGATCAATTGTCGAGGCTTTTCTTACAATGGAAAGATTTTAAAATCAAATTTGTTTAATAGCTTATGAGGCATGCCTCTTTGTGGGTGAAATTTCTTTATTTCTAAAAGTTCGTGTTTTAACTTCTTTTTAAAATGCTTTTTTCTCAACATGAAATTCTAAAATGGAACATTCTAAAATTATTAATAATGATTATGATTTTTTATCTGAAGAAAATCCAACACATGATGTTGTTATTTTTTATAACATAAATGTTTTAAATAAATTTGATTAAGTCCTGTCTTTTAAACAGAATTAATATTATAAAATGGGTTCAACCTTCTGTTTTAAAAGGGAGTGGCTCAAAATGTATTTCGACTGGACCCTAAGAACGGCCGGCTGACCACAATCGCACGTATCGATCGGGAAACCCAAGACCAGTATGAGTTCAAAGTGACAGTGAGAGACCGGGCCATGTACAAGCCTCGCTCCAGTGAGGCCAGGGTCGTTGTCATTGTCAACGATGTCAATGATAATAAACCGAAATTTGTCTACCCAACCTCCGACAACCACACCGTGTATTCCTCCGTTTATAACCGAAAGGTAGGCCTTGTTTGTATTTCTTCTAATTAATCAAAGAAAATCCATAAGTGAAATTTCGAAATGGTTTATAAAGACAATATCAAGTCGTTTAGATGTACTAATTTGAATGGAAACATTTATACTCTAGATAATAGACAAAACCGTTCATATATTGTTAATTATAAAGCTATAAATAAGAAGCGAGTTGCCATCCCCATATTATATTATAGTCCGTGTTTACTATCCACATCTATATAAGTTTGGATCGAGAATGCCACGACTAATTGGGTCGGTAGTTGTTCCACCTAATTGGCAGTTAATGCCTATAATGAAGACATTCAAAGTTTAACGACAGTCTCCACTTTCCATCAGCCTCCTTTTGTCAGTTGAAGCATGCTCTCTTCGCTTCCTCTTCTCTTCTCTTCGTTCGCCTTCAACGGCGGAATAGTTCTTGACACCTTGTCCGACCTGGTGAGGGGCACGGCAACTACTTTATACTCTTCTTAATTGTGTCTTTTCTTCCGGTAAAGGAGTTGGAACTGAAGACGGCAGGCTTCTAAACTGAAAGGTTTGGGGTCCTCTCAGCGCCTCTCGAGATGCATGTTTCCTTCCATCTTTAAAAGCAGGTGGTCGGGACCAAATTGTGGCTGAATAACACTCAACTACCAAAAATCCCTTCCTGGTATAAATCTAAGCATAAAAAGTTTTCGAGGCGGCAATATTTAAAGCTCGAAATAAAACAGTTTTAATCTTAATTAATTTTGTATAATCTTGACCGAATCCTTGGGAAAAGATTAAGCAATTTGTATCAAATCAACCATTGTTTTAACGGAGACAGACCATATTTAGACAACATTTTCTTGTGCATATGAGATTGAGAACAGGAGTTCTCTTTCTCTTTCTCTTTTCTGAGTGAAATAAAAATGATTAAATGAACTGGAGAAAATATGCCCCAGAGCCAATTGCCAATCTCATTCCGCTCCGAATCCCAGGAACTCGTCCAACTGTTCACCGAAGCGAATAATATCAGAAAGCGTTGCCCAAACCATCCCGCGAACCATGACATAAACATCGGAACATCTCCTCCAACTCTCACACGAATCTTATATGTAGGGGAACATTGAAAAACCGGAGGGGGATTCTTAGACTTTGATGGACACCTCACTTGACACGCTAATACGCTGTGTCCCCACTTTTTCTTCTTAAAATCATAATTTTCCTTCACTTCGCTGGGAAACACCTAGCTCTTCTCTTCATATCCCCTTCAGGGGTATTATTTCCCTGGTCCTTGCCTCATTTACCACGCCAACCAGGTAACCTGTGTTTTTGCCAACCGGGACATTGATCCTCAGGCGCTCTCCACCGTTCCTTCTTATAACCTCATCGGGAGAGGAGAGTTATAATGACATCCATATTGCATACACCTCTGAGCTATGATTGTCACCTCAACAGTTAATTCCTAAGTTTAATTTTCGTGTTTCCATTCAAGCTCACGGAATTGAATATATTAATTAATTACCCCTGTACATTTTTTCAATATAACTCTTATTATATGTATGCAACTTCTTTATTTATTATTATTTATATTATGTATAATATTGTTTTGTTGATTTAAATTCTTCTTAGAGGATTTTAGATTTTGTATATTTTAGATTTTTTACTTCCCAAACTCATAAATATATTAGTTTTGTTTTAAAATAGACTTTAACATCATGATAGAACCTTAAGCTAAAACTCTACATCAAAATTCATTCTCTGAAAGAAGTATTATTCAATTGAGTTATTGTTCAACGAACAAACTGTGTATTAGATCCGCCATATATTATAATAACCACATTGCTAATTAAATTAGAAAGACTATAAATACGTTTGGGATAAATTACCTTTGGAAACAAGATTTTAATAATCACTTATACTTACATATCTTTCCCCTGAAGTATTTAGTTCATTGTTTCAACTTATGTCCATCAGTTTCTTTAATCTTCTGCTTCAGGGAATCACAAAAGAGATAAGATTATTTTTTATGATGTTGCAACTGAACAGGAAAATGTATTAATATGGAATTCTATAGTATGTGTACTAACATGGTATACTTTATGTATAATAATCATTCTATATATAATAATTTATTTCACTATGTTTTATAAGGAATGTTTAAGCTGATTAATATAAATGATTATGTTGGTTTTATGGACGGTACGAATAAAAAGACATTCCGTTATGAAGCATAATGTCCGTAGCTTACAGCAACAACCTCCTCTCAAAATAATATAATATTCTCTGATATAGATTGTGCTCTCCATATATGCCTTAATTGCCTTATATTGTTGGCCCAAATTATTATCTTTCCCCTAAATGATTTATCAAGTGCGACCATTGTTTAAAGAGAGAGTATAACGCCGAAATGTCTACCAGGCTGAGAGCAGGGAACCCTTTCACGTGCAGTGTAGGATTGTATAGTAGCTACCTATGGAACTATTTACTTATGCAACACATACCTATAACAACCAGATGAAAGACTGAGGATCCCTGGGAAATACATTATTGTCTACAATATGGTCCTCTTTTACGTTTTCCATATTCAACAAACTCTTTATTTTTATTCCGGTATTGAATTTGTCTTCGTTAGAGCATTGTTTTTGTCAAACAAAAAGAATTGCTTCCAATATATATAGACCTGCGCCATTCATTCTGCATTGAAAAGGATAACTCTCTTTATAGACTGAATTTAGGTGAAAATATCGACAACAAATCCCTCCCCCCTCGCCTTTGCCTCTTCACTATATACGTCTCTTCATCGCCATGTCCTATAATATGAACTTCGAGTCCACCAACCAGTTTTGCATCAATGAATATGAGACAAGACGTATACATATGCAGTGGTTTTCACAAATTTTTGTTCATGAAATAAAGTTGATTGATGTTATTTGTAATATTTTGCTTATAATCGAGTGTGTAATAAAAAAATTACCCTCCTTTCTCTGACTCAAATATTAATTAATCATATTACTAGAATATATCCAGAGTGTATAATACACTCCGCTGAATTCCATAATCCGAAGAACTTACTGTACTTTTAACTCTTCCATCATTTGACGAGAAAACTTTATTTCTTAATGAATTTGACGATACATTCTCATTATATGCTTGAAGGCATCAATATAGTTTCGCTAAATGTTTATTAAATATGGGGTTTACTTGTCGAGATCTTCATTAAATATTTATGAACGAGGATAAAACTAAAGACTGCCTATATTGTAGTACGGTCTTTAATAGATTTAAATAGAAGCCAGTAACTAACTAAATAATAAAATAACAAAACCCTGCCATAATAATTATTTCCCAAGGATTAATTTTATAGCTACACACTCACACAATATTATTAGGGCTGCAATGCTTGTGTTTTTTCATTGTTCCTTTTTAATATATAACACGTGACTATAAAACTCTTTGTCTTTTGTTTTAAGCTTCGTCTCATCTTGACATTTTTTAAATAGGAACATGGTTTAATTACTAGATAAGGTATATACTTTGAAATATGTCTGTATATCACTTTTAAGGAATGGTATTGGCACTGTGACGTTTTGTAACTTTTATAGCCCTTCAAATAATTATTTATCTATCGAAGTAATGACATAAAATTAAATGTTATTATTTTATATGGTCCATTGATATACCGAATAAAATAATCAATTATATATACTGATATGGTAAATAATAACCTTATGAAATATACTAAAATAATCAATGAATTATACTATAATAACATTAATATACTCAATAAAAAATCTCTTTATAGTTGTATATTTAGAAACAAAATAATTAATATACACCTTTTTTTAAATAAAATTACATGCAGTAGTGTACCTCGTCCTTCATATTATTGGTTCATTTTTGCTAAACTATCTGTGTTGATGTAATGATTATACTTCAAGATTTGATAAATTAATAAATTATATCATTGTATTAAATTGTGGTTATAATGGATTGCATCAGTCTTTCTAGGAAACCATATTATTTTAATCAATATTATAATGTTTAATATTATATAGCTGTTTTATTCTGTTTTTATATATTTCATCATTCTATATATTGGTTATAACAAGTCTAATTCCTATCTTATATTTGTCTTCCTATCCCATTTATAGTTGAGAGTCTATTGTTTCTATAATGTTTACTACTTCAATTAGAGCTATTCTGTCAATCAAATTAATCACTAAATAGTTGTATATGTATCCGTGTAACAGATGATTATAGCTATGCAATCAAAGATCAATGTGTCAAAATATCCTAATTTATCAATGACCAATCCCATATATAATACGAAAATATTATTGCGGCGTGTAATTTTTTTATTTATAAAACACAAATTAATCCATTATTGTTTTATTCGTAAAGTATAATATGCTATCTGTATAATATATTATTTTGAAACAGAAGCAATACAAAAGGTTGCATGTTTTTATATAATATATCCTCAATCGATTAATTAATTTGTATACTTATTTCAAATATGTATTATATAAAAATGAGGCCAAATTTGTTATTAAGTTGGTTGTATTTCATGCCAACTCAGCTGTAATATATAGTGTTGGATATAATGTTGGCATGTATACGTTTTACTGTCCCCTATATATTAGTGTGTCGCATGTTTATTATATTAATCTTCAAAAAAGTTCTAAAATGTATTTTACTGAAACGAATCACATATTGATCTTTGAAACCGTTTGCATGAACAAGTCGAATACACAGCTACATATTTGTGTCTTGAATATAGACTACGCAGATATAATATTTATATATATATGATTATTTACCTCGACATATTTTTATAAGTTTAAAATATTTTAATTAAAATGAAAATTGTAT
Source organism: Vannuccia rotundouncinata (assembly GCA_034780395.1). Taxonomy (NCBI): domain Eukaryota; kingdom Metazoa; phylum Platyhelminthes; order Proseriata; family Coelogynoporidae; genus Vannuccia; species Vannuccia rotundouncinata. The sequence goes on along the minus strand of JAUZNC010009894.1, from coordinate 46,255 downwards.
GGATTAATTTTTCAGAAACCCCACAGCTGTATAACACATATACTACATGACTGTCAGTATGTTACATTTCCCCCTTCGTTAGAAATCTATGCGGTTTTAAGGTTGATGAATCAGAGATCGTATATGTGCACGACCGAGTGATCTCAAGTGTAAACAATTTAATCAACAATACAGATATAGTATAAACCTTTAATCACATTAGTAAACAGACGAGAAGAGAGTAGAAGGGTATTGTTTTATTAAATGTCGGCCTCTTCAAAGTTTAACTTCCCCCTCGTTATGTGTACTACAATACTATAAGAGTAATATTCATAGAGACAATATAGTAATATGCACACGGCTTAAATTTTATGAATATTGTGTTACTTCCCGAGTTTTTGGAAGAGATTGTGTATTTTTTATTCTAACAGAACAGAATGCGAATTGCTATAATTTAGAAAAAGTGTATAATTGATCCTATAATTTAGCTTTTTTTAAATATTAAATTTGACTCCTTTAATGTTGTAGTCGAATATTTACTGTACATTATTGTGCAGCATAACTATTTGTTTATTACAATATTTACGTCAAGATATTTCTGCTAATATAAGTTATATAGTAATCTCATGAATTAATGTTACTATAATATGCTCTAAAATATATGCTCTATTAAATAATCAATATCGTTTAATTATAGTTGGTTAAAAATATTTAATATATTTTATTAAAAGTATTATTCAATATTGATATTATAACATGACAATAGGTCGTTAAAAGAACGAATGCACAATTATAATATTTCAATCCTTTTAAACTTACTATAACATAAGTAGACCAATTAAACTATATACAAATGCTTCATTTACATTCACATGCCTATTATCAAAACATTCCATTAGTTACAAAGTTAGGATTTCCTAAAAAAATGATTTTAAGTTTTAAAAAGTTAATGTAAAAGAATATTCCTAGAATATATCGTAAAACTATAAGTGTACTTTATTGAAATTTTGTAATGATAATAATTTTCAATAAAAAGGCAAATTGTCGCTTTTATTTGGGTAAAATTGATGTTGCTGTTATTAAATGAATATGACAACTTCCCAAATCGTTAAACAATAGTCTCAGATGTTTCTCTAAACAATTCCCACAGATTTATGCCAAAATTTACAAAGCGAGGGATTTATGCAATTATTTGACACTAAATCTCCCAAAATTGTCTCTTTTATAAACTGTAATATAAAAATATGGTAAATATTCAATCTTTACTTTACAGAATATAAATAACTTATTTTGATTGCAGATCTGTTTTACTTTGTAAATTCAATTGTATTTCCAATTAGTCAGCTCCTCTGTTTTAGTATTTCTATGATTACACACTGTGGTTTATAAACCTATATATATCGCCAACAATAAGATTATTAATTCTCCTATCCCTTGGGCGTCTTTTCTGCGTGGTAATCCTCATTTTTTTAATTGTGGAGAGCCAGACAGCCTTCCTTGATTACAATAATTAATCATAACTGGTCTAATCGCTCTTCTGGCTGTGGGGATGGATGGGGGAGGGGGTGGCTAGTCTACTCGATATACCGACCGACAGGTAACAAGAATGGAGCAGTGAATTGTAGTATTGAAGACCCTCTCTGCTGTCGTACCACTAATCAACATTTCATCAATGTTTTAACAGTCTTCTTTAGAATTATTGAACAAGGGGGAGATTGGCAATCAATTGATAGCAATGAATGATGAAGCTCTCTTGATTGAAATCATCACATTTCACTCTTTGATGTTATTTATCTTCACCACACACTGTAGGAGATAATTTATAATATGGACGTTAGTTATAGGATACCTCTCTTCTTTCTCTCTGGTATTTGTCAAAGATATAGTCACTAGACTTATGAAAGGTGGGTGTAATAGCTGGTTAGTTATTTGAGTATTTTGGAGGTATTTGATCTGTAATTATTAATTAAGACTCTGCAGTATATGAGCATACACTCCCTACTGTAATTAATAGTTTAAGAAAAGGAAAGCTTTCATTTTAAAATTTAATTGAAACGTTGTGTCTAAGAAGGAACATTTTAATAAATGGTTTGGTAACTTTTAAGAAATTTGAATCCAAATTTATTTAAATTTTGTTTTTAATTTTTTGCAAATCTGAAATTCTTTGAAAATCTTAATTTTAACATACACCTTCCGTAAAAGGTTAATGAAAAATTCAAGAAGTTTATACGTATTTATATTTCATTTTATATATTACGTTAATTTATATAGTATAATTTTCAAAAAAAAGTATTATATGTTGATTTAATATTTAATTATAAAATAACTATGCCTATATATACGTAATAATATACTTAGAAATAAAAAAAATAACATAATTTTAACGATAGAAAATTTGAATAATTTGTTTTGTTACCATTAACCAATTCTCTAATGAGGTCATTAATATATTGAATTGATTCACGGAGGGCAGTTTGACTTAATTTTACCAGCCTGTTGGAAAGGGTTTGCATTATCTATGATTCCTTATGATTATCGTATAGATTACAATCAACTATATACCTCTGTGTGTATGTAAAAAAATGAAATAAAACTTTTAGTATGGGTCTATAAATTGATTATCCATCAACTCCTCTAACTATAAAATAAAGTATTATTGTGCTCCGTTCTACAACAAAGTGAATCAATCGGTGAAAATGACAAAGCTGGATTTTGGAAGTAATATCATCAATTTTTATTATTATAGTTATATAAGTTTTTCATTATTCATCGCAGAATAACACAAATTAGGTTTTATGTGGACTCATTTTATTTCCAGTGTGGATAAAAAAGCGGTTTCTGTTGAGTACTCCATAGTGGATAAATTAACGTCCGATACTTAATTTTTGAAGGAAGATTATTAATTATTAAAACAGCAGAAAGGTTACAATGTCATATAAATCTGGCGATGCCATAAGGTACCTTGACTAGAAGTAATAATAATATATAATAATAACACTATATTATATGAACATCTGTCAGCCTTGAAGGTGGAGCGAATTTTTCGATTTCTATTTTTATTGTCTACATTTTATCAAATCAATCAAATTGATGAAATATTGTCAGAATCGATACATATTTGCATAAATATTGTGAAAACAGTATTATTTTAGTATTTAATACTTTTAAATTATTATCTTAGCATTTACCCACTTATGGCTTTAAACTTTCGTCAATATTTGAGCCCTAAATTTTATAAAATTATTTAATTAAACAATTACTTTTTTCTATAATATAATATCCTGATCAATAGAGGGATCATAAAATTAGTTTGTTTTGGCAGTTATCGAAATATAGAAAGTGCAATACTTGACCTTGAGTCTGACCTACTTTTGCTTCTCACAAATCTTACAGGGCACAGAAATCGTTAAAGTGACAGCAGTGGATGACGACGTGGACAACCATGGCGGAATTCTCTTCCTCATTACCCGGGGCAACGAGCGTGGTCTGTTCGACCTTGACCCAAAAACAGGGGTGATAACCTTAGTAGAAGATCTCAAAGAGAGTGACACTGGGAAGTACACCTTGTTCCTCGAGGTTAGTATTGTAGCTGGGGAACGAGTTAACATTTCTAAAACGAATTACATAAATGGACTACAGGCGCGAGACAACGGAAGCCCCACACAGTCCACCCCAGCAACCATCACCGTTGTCCTGGACACCACATCACCTCGGCAACTGCAGCCTTATGAGTTCGGACCCGGATATCCGCGGCGACAACTGGGCACCGATCGCAACCTGATTCTGGTCATCTGCCTGGTTGTCATAGCAACGGTGCTGGCGGTGATCTTCCTCTTCATCATCGTCTGGCTGAAGCGGAAGCCGTCAGCTGGTAGTCACGGCCGCGGTGGAGCTGGGGGCAGGCAGGGGGCTCGTGGCCAGATGATGCTCAGACACCTGGAGAGGGAGAAGAGAGAGATCCAATTAGCGAGTCTTCAGGCGGGGTCGAGGTCCACCCTGCCAATCAAGAGTTTGGTCGACACGACCGGGAAGGATGGTTTCAGCACCGTTAAGGTGAGTCCTATCGATATGAGGGACTAATTGGGAGAGTTTGTCGATAAGAGCACTCAGGACAAACCTATGAGCCCATTTTATTGCTGTTTGGTTTGATTTAAGGAAATAGTTAAAAAATATTTTTTCAAAAATTGGAATCTTATGGAGAAATAGTTTTTTGAGTAACTTTAAAATATCTACACGATAAGAAATGTTGTATCGAGTTAAATGTAGTTATTAAAACAATTATTCTTAATTAGATACATGGTTTTGAATAAGCAATCTCTAACAATGAAGGCAAAGTTTTACTAGCGATCCCTGAAATAATAGATTAAGAAATACAATGAAGCCATGCAACGGCGTCTTCGAAAATTAACAGTCTGCTAGAGTTGAATGCCTATTCAAAGTTTTAACTATTTGTTACAAAGTTAAAATTATATATTCCACCATCCGTTGAATCCCGAACGCCAGGGAAGTGACTCTCACAAGCTTCCAATCTTGTGCTAGCAGTCCGCTGACAAAGAAATTCGTCCAGTTTTCTACTTCCAGCCTAAGCCAGGAGGAAATCTTTCAATTTCATCTGCATTATCAACCTCCCCTCCTCCCAGCTCTCTCATCTTCTCCACGCTACTCCTCTAGTGTGTTATGTGCTCCCCGTTCTATCTGTCCGTCTTTTCCGCAGTTGCCATCAGGTTAACGGATTACATTTTTCCAGGGGATGGATGCGTCTTATGTTGTTGTGTCATTCGCTCAATACTTTTTTAGGCGAGTCAAATGTATAAATTCAGTGAAATGTTGCACTATTTCACTATAGTATAATCTAGATCCAAAATGAGTAATATGTAACTTTATACTCGCACATTAATGATATACCTTCCTATCTGTTGGCTTAAGGTTTTCTATCCTTCAACTCTGTTTTCGTCCGGAATTTGAGAAATCAATGAACCTGTCTATAAAGAGAACAATTTCTATGACGGCATTTTTAAAATAATTTATTTGGTTTTATTGTTCTAAATTGTTAGAAAATATCAGTGCCTCAAACACACACTCAGTTATCAACATGCTATAAGAAATGTTGGGGAAATGGTTATCTATGCGATTTAGTACTTTAAAACGCATTACCAAAGCACACTAATCATTTCATTCCTCACCTCAGTAAAACAACATTAGCCATCTTCTTATATTCAAGAGCTTTATCTACACCCGTATACTCGAAATGTCTTCCCAAATTCCACTAAACAAACATGATAAACGCGACACCATCTGTTAGCAAAACATTTCATTATCCGCGCATAAAACGTTTCGAAGAGGCAAATGTGAGGCTTCCAATTTCGTTCATTCCAAATTACTGCTTCTTCAATTCTGTATAGATTTAAATTTTTACCTTTCAATAATGACTCACTATATATTATATAATTTCTAAAATTACTATCGTCACTGACAAGTTGTATAGTCTGTATAATAAAATCATGTATCCAATTTATAACGACTTTATCTGGGAGAATATTTCTTGATTTATCGACGATTTGTCCATTTTTTCATACGACATTAAATACGCAAACTAAACCCACCTGGAAATGCAATCACTGACAAATTACCTGCTTATAGTTGTGAGAAGGGAATTAAACTGAATTATTTTGTTTATTTTATCCTAACCATAATAATGAAATTCATTGAACCATTTCATAAAACGTTCACTGCAGCCGCTTTAAATCTTTTAATGCTCTCCTACGGGGTGCTGCTACAGTTTCTTAGAGTTGCCCAGTTATATATCGAGGTGTTGATTTCTACACAGAAACGGCTCTTTATGAGCTAATAATACTGCTTGACTGCATAATTTACTAGTGGATAATAAAAATAAGAAGTCCGTATAAATAAACTTGCTATTGATTCTAATATTTTTCTAACAGCACAGCTATATAGCACCCATATAGAATAATACAGTGAACGTGTTTTAAAGTATATTTTTTGAGTCAACATTAAAATGGGAATGGAAGCTAATCAGATCTCTTGGCAAGTCTATTTTTTACCTTTTTGTTGGGGTGAATCTTCTTTTAAATATTGGTGCCAGATTCATTTTACACTTTTTTGTACCATATATTATATTATATATTATTCTGTGAAATATAACTTCATATGCGGCGTAAAATGGCAGTGAAATACATTAAATCATAAAAAGTGAATTAATGGTTTGGTATTTGACATGACTCTAATTACTTTCATCCTTTGACTTCTTGCACCTGACATCCTATCTATAGCTGCCAACTGCAGCATTTTTTAGTGATAGATATATATAGCGCAGAAGTGACCGCTAATTCTCTCTGTTACACCGTGCGTTTAATGGTTCAAGCGTATTTTTATGTTTGCATCTGTCAATGCCAGAAGGAATAGTTGTGTCCATTGTATATTAAGTATTACATACATAGATATAGCACTTATACGAATGTGCAATATTTTGAAAGTTACAAAAGTTGTACCGCTTTGTTTTCAGTGGACATTGCAATTAGAAAATGACACGATCACTTCAGTTAGTATAATGTTCATATTGTACTGTCTGTATTCTCGCTGTTTCTTGTTCCGTAATTCCCGAGTGTTGAAACCTTTCCTTTAGTATATCGTTGACACATTTCTATGTTTATATTCTTATGAATCAAAATATTCTAACACATAATCCCTTGTTTATTATAATTCTAAGTCTTTTCCTTCATTTTCTGCAACCCATTATAAGCTTAATTGTAATTGTATATCTCCAATTATTTAAACATTTTTAATAGCATTTTGTTTCAGTTGCAGTAAATGTGTTCGTTGCTAAATATACAAGATATTATTTTTTTATAATTTGATCCCTTTTTTATACATTTCTGCTAATATCTGATAGTTACATTTATGTATACCTATAACTATCGTATTATATAGCGAATTATTTTCATTTTATGAATGTTATAACTCTAGTATTTAAAAGAAAAGTTTTAAAAATTTCTCAAAAGTCATTCTATAATGTTCATATTGGATCTGTTGAAGTTGTGTAAAATGTCTTTCGCTTCGCTTCTATTCATTCAGTTCGGTCATCCGTCGGTAATGCATCTGGGCTCAGATGACGCAGCCGAGTCTGGTAGTCTTCAGTCCTTCGGCTGTCACGCCAGTATCGACAGTGGTCGTGGTGGATCACACGATCAAATTTCAGGATCACACAAAGGCACTGCGGCTGCACTCGCCATGCAAAAGGAGACTAACGCTAACTGTAAGTTCTATAGCCATTATATATGAAATCAGAAGTGAGGTGTGGGTATGTGAAACAGATCTAATCATCTTTACATCATTTCTATATCTGCCAATTCCTTTTTTAAACAATTCATTAAATAATTGTTGATAGTAAACATTTAGAATGTCGTTTTCATGGTTGCCCGCAGCGATAACATAATAGGACACTCGTTTTTAAATAAGAGGTTTTTTGCTATCTTCAATTAAAGGGGTCTTAAATAAATAAAACGGCTTTCACCACTTTAAGTGTCAATTTTCATGCCTTTTGTTTTGATAAAAAGGTTCATTTGAATGTGGACAAGGCTGAGAAATATGTTATGTGTAAATGGCGGTCCTTACTACAAATGTATATCCATTCAATTATTCTTTCTCCTGAGAATATTTATTGCATACAATTTATCTCTATAATTAATATATATATGTGTGTCAATGATGAGATGTGTTCTTTGTAAGATCTATGTATAAGCTAAGGAGAAATAGGCTATAAATGGTTATATGATGAATTCAATTTTTATAGTGATTCAATAATTTATTCACAAGCATATCATATGTGCATTCAATCCATCAATTGTGGTTTTTAATAATATAAACGTATAAAAGGAATATCTGTAAATAAACTATACATTTTAACCGAAAACCATTTTAGACTTAAAATGACTCCTAAAATTGTAAATAGCAGATTTAGAAAATCATCAGAATTTTATTACCATTTGCAATACAGCAATATTCTGTCGTATACAGTATAAAATTGTTGTATTAAAATGGTATTTTAATGTTTAATTTAAATGTTGATAGCGTTTAAGTATTTAGAGAGATATTTCTAATTGTGAAAACTATCATCATACTCTATAATTAGGACTGATATTAAGTTTTTAAAATTGATATAAATATAACCTTTCAGAATTGTGTTCAGTGAAAGCTCCCTATACATTTGGGGTACAACACTTGAACATTTTTAACGTCCATTTTCTAATTACTATATTTATAAGCATCCCCTATAATTTATGAGGTGTCACATTAAGTTAATATAATCATACAATTTTTGATTGATTAAATCCTAATTGTTTTCATGTTATTTGCTTGATAGTATAAATTATCATTATTATTCATTCTTGCGGTGTCATGCTATCTAAACGAGTTTAATTAAAGTTAGTTAAGATTCTTTTTTAATGTCCGATGAAAATAATTAAAAACTTTCTCGACTGTCGCTATTTTCAGGGTGTGGTACTTTTTAATTCGAGTGATTGTAGCCATCTTAGTTGTAATTACTTAGATTCCTTTTTCAAACTTCTGTTGAATTGAGCTTATACTTATATTTTCGTATGTGATGATACACTAAAACGCCTAAAACGGAAATATCAGGTTGTATTTCAGAACGCTGAATATATTGCTGCTATATATCATTATTACGACTCTCTTTTTTCAATTTTGTTATACATTGATACACCTTTAACCCGAGGCTTATTGATATCAGAATTGTTTAGTTAGTATAGTATATATATTATATAAAAAATGAAACAAGAGAGAAAATTATTTTCCCGCCATGGATTTGGATTTCAGAAGAACAGTCATAGCAAAATGTGCACACTTTTTTGTCCGTAGGATTTTCTTAAAAATGTGTGTATTATATTACTTATAATGATTAGATTTGCTTTGAGAACCGAGGAACATTTAAGGAGAGGATAATTCTAGTAAACATATCGGTTTTAAACAACCGATAGATCTGTTATAATAATATGTTAGCAGAATGATAATTCGTTTGTGAGAAACCGCATCTGCAGGCACAACCCCTAACCTCTACCCCTTGTTCCCTGTTGTATTTAACAAGGACTATCCCTACACAGGTAGTATAATAATATGAAGACTATGCTAATATGAAATGAAATCTTTAGGAAGAATAAACGGAGTCTACTTTGTAGAAAGAGGAAACCCTACAGTTCTCGTAGTCACTAATTATACTCGACTCTAGCGCGCGAATCCTTTCAAATGCTTCTGCTCTTCAGTTTATTATGGTTGTATGTGCTACTCCTAACTTCATGTAAGTATAAGAAGCGATATAAAGTTTATAAGTAATCTATATACTGAGTGGAGTTATGTTATACTTTGAGAATATTTCTGGGATCCTATTCGATAGGTTTCGTTGACAATTTCCATTTTAAGATGTCAAAATTTAGTAGAATCACGTATGTACAATGTTATTATTGTTTAAAGATAATTTTTATTTATGTAAGTGTTATAAAGACAGGATTCATACGAATGCAGTCTTCAATTTTACATGCTATACTCCTAATAAGTCTTGAAAATAATTTGAATTTTGTAATTTTTCCAGGCAGTCGTTCGTCTATGAACCCTAAAAGACGAATATATAATTAAGTAGAAAGATTTCATAATAATTATATTAGTATATAATTTGTTTGGAATCAATGAAATTCTCATTTTATTTCGATCCAAAAATGACACATATGTATCGAAAACGTATGGTTTCATTTCTCGCTCATCTCTCTCTCTCCTCAGACTATCAACAGATCAGTTGTTTCAATGAAGACGGACCACCCGCCTACACGCTCCCCACAAATGCCGGCAATTTTCGACACATGGGTCGTCGCCATCTTCAAGACACCTCTACATCACGAGAATGCGATCTGGATGATCCAGTAGGCAACTATCAGACACTCAATCCTGTATCAACATTCCCTTCACTTAAAGTAAATATATGCATTGTCTCATTGTCAGCAAATCAAATCTTTTCAACTATTGATTTTATCTTTATATCAAATAAAATGATTTTATCGATTTTTGGTTTGTTATTTCAATTCAATAACCAATCAAATGTTATCTGCCATTATCTATCGATCGTATTTTCTTCACAACCAATCAAATTTCTTCTCTGTCAATTATGACGCGTTCATATTATTATAATATAATCAATAACCTTTCAGGTGACAGTGACAGCGGGTTCGTCCGCTTCTAATGATAAAGACGCAGTTCGTCAACATCTGCTGCACGACCACCACGGAACTACAATCGCATTTAAACCGGTATCCCTGGGTGGCGGTGGTGATAATGCGGACTACACGAGTAGTAAACTTATCCAAGGCAATGCGACAACAGGGAGGAAGCCTTACTCAGTGTACACATCCTCATTTGTATAGCAAACCGTGAAACTGGACCTTTTTGTATAAATAATGTTTCAACACGCCGGAATCCATTGATGACAACGATATTTATTAATGTATATACATACTATTGTTTTCATTTTTTGTTCTTGAAATTTTTAGACTTTTGTTATAATTTATTAATTTATTATTAACAGTTTTCCATTAAATAATCATTCAATAAATTTAATATTTATACAAAAAAGGACGAAAATAATTAATTATTAATTAAATCAATTGTTTTTGTGATTACATTTTTTTACCGTTGCAATTCTTTTGTGTTATCGACATAACTTTTAAAAAGTTGGGTCTGCTCTACATTTCTTTAGAACTCATTCGTTCTTGTGCCATTTTAAATATATGTATGATTTTGAATTAATAAACAGTTAGAAATTAATTATATTACCGTTTTTTATAAAGACAAGTGAAGTTTGTATAAAACTGATATAATGACCAAACAAATGACAATATTAAGTTACAATTTATTTTACATCTTACTAATTTTCATAGACTGTATATTAATAAGATACACTTTATTTTAGATTTAAAATTGTTTTGTTTTTTAATTATTAAATTGTTAATGAGTTGTTTAGTACTTTGTATTAGTTATTCATTTGTTTATTTATGTAAATAAGTTTACTAATCCAATACAGTTCTACATAATTACTAAAAAAATGAAGATTTTAAAATATCCGTCTGTAAGAGGATTTATTTTCTAGTATTAAATGTTTGTTGCTTTTCTAAAAAATTGATTTGTGTGTTCATGTACATATAATTCATTAACTGAAATGTTATTGTTGTTATAAAATGTGTGATAATATACCGGAGTGAATATCTCTTCTTTCATATACGAATATGTATCTATGTACTTTCATATATATTTACAAAATAACGAAATATTATATCAAATATCGATCAATGACCCGTTATATAATATCTTTTTTTGATAAAATGGGTTCAATATTGAAATAACGTTGAAAAAAGAAACACCTTTTTCAGATAGAATCTATAATAGGATTGACTTCATGAAGCTAAATTCATTGTATATATATATATATAAATGTACAATGTACATGTAATAGTACCCTGTATATGTAACATACTACATTGTAACCATTGTACTTATATTTTCGACAAAATGAACAAAAATAGCTTTCTATTTATATGATGAATGTAGTGTGAAGATAAATACTTTAAGTGTAATATAAAATACATGAATTCTTTAATTTGGTTGCTTTATTCAACTTTTGTAGGTAGTCAAATTATATAATATAATATTTTTACGTAAATCAGAAATACATATATTATCTAAAACAATCCTAGATGTGAATTTAATATAATCAATATTATAAATTTTGAATAAAACAGCTAAAAATTGAACTGAGTGGATCTGCTATCATCGGAAATCCAAACCTGACACTCGTTTCCGCTCCTGAAGGACATAATCTTGGGTATTGAAGCATCGGAATGCGTCATCCTAATTGTTATGATAAATTGAAACAAGGTTCCGCCTGGCCACGTTTAACAACGCCAAATCAGACATTTGGGACCTTGACTTAAGTCTAAAATGATATCCGTCGTTGTAAGGGGACCGTTTCTCTTGACTCTCTTAGCACAAATAATTATCATAACAAATGTCAGTTAAAGGTAGAGGTTGCTGGGATTTGCTATCCTTCAAACCAAACTGTTAAAAGTGGGCTTATATTATAGTATTTTAGTCAACTGTTTTGCTGTTGTCAGTCACCCCACTTCTCCTTTCAATATTTTAGACATCTTGTCAGCGAAAGATCACCTTGATTATCTCTTGTGGTATGCTATTTTTGATGTTTAGCGTGTAAATTATAGTGGAAAAAAACTCAAATTATAAATCGTTTTAATGTAGAATTCATAGGAATATGTTAGTTGTGTATTTATAAATGTAATGGATAACATACAGTATTTAGGTAAAAAATGTGTTTACATTTATCGACACTTTAATTAGCCATGTAACTTACAATTTTAATAAGAGTTTTAAAATTTAATCGTTTATAACCATCCGTAAAACAAATCAATGTTTCGAATAAACAATAAAGTTATACGAAAGAAATCCCCCCCTCGAACTCATGAAATGCTCTCCTTCAACAATATCCAAAGATTAGATTTTCTGCCATTGTAGGAGTCTTCGTAATTGTATCTATTATTTTATCATCACAATTTGTTAATGAATAAAATACCTATGCCACAATGAAATTATAAAATAATTTATGATAACGACAAATATATTTTTTATCTAATATATTGACCTTCTAAAATCAAGACAAAAAATCAGAAATGGCACGCCTGTTTTTGACAAGATTCGACCTGCTATATATAGTCAGGATATATTATAGACAGTAGCCTATTTAGTTAAGAAGTAATGTATAGTACTGTATTCACAGTGTGTACACATGATATAGTATGCATGCCTCAAATATATGTTAAGTACAGACATGGGTGATCCATCACTGCTATGTACATCTCTGTTAACGACTAATATTTGGGGTCTGACATCTCCAGGACAAGAAGGATGAGCCGACGGGGATAAATTGGATGACTTTTTAGCACAGCTGAATTTGTGACTGTTAAGTACACTTTCTTTAAAGTAACGACATATTGCAGAGAACTTATTTTTACTTTTTTAAAACATTTATTTCGTCAGACTTGTCCTAATGAATTTGTGAGAATGTCAAGTATTTATTTAAGACATACATTCAAAGATATTTGTGTTGACAAGTAGAACTTTTTGAATAAGGATAACTATTTTATCAAAATCCTAATTTTAAAAACATTATTATATTGATTAGTTCAATAGAAGTGAAATAATTTAAAATTAATATTTTTGTATTGATATAGCTGCCATTTTATTTTAGCTACAGATATTTTCATCGCTGATACATCTTAACAATGCTTAAATTATATATAGTTGGATAATGTACACTTCCATTTACTTTATTTGTGTTGTCAAAACGTTGACAATTCCATGGTATTGATTTTACAATATACCTACAGATTGTTATTACTCCGGTCTGTGCATATTATATTTAGCAAAAAAAATAAATAAAAACGTAATCAAAGTCTCTTAAAGGATTATATAACAATAACACAAGCGAATTTTTAATATTAATGATGTTTCACTGTGAACGTTTGTAAAAGGGGTGTATTTTTATTATTATAACCTTGGTAATTAAAATTAAACTAATCTCATTTTGTGATATATTTATAAACTGATTATATTATATTATACATTATTTAATATGTTAATCTTCACTATATATCATGTAATTTAAGATATAAATTATAAATTACATTATAAATTTTATTTCACTATATACTATAATAAGAATGTTCAAATAATTGTAGACGAAATGTATAATTGTAAGATTACCAAATTGGTCAGAATACGAATTTCTAATGAAAAGTTTATATTTGTAAAATTGCATCTTCCTGAACATTTTTATTTAGAATAAAACTTTTAAATGTTTTATTTTTGAATATTCAAAATATATCAATAAAATATACAATGTTTAGGTATCTATATTTCGGATGTATTATCACATGTTATGTACATGTATTTTTAGTTCTCTTTTTATTCATATATATGAACAATTTTACAAAAAGCCAATATATTGAATTGGTTGTTTTATGCCTTTTGGTTAATCATAATCAGAAATCATATACATAAATTTTAGATATTTAGAAATTTTAGATAAACTTTAAAATAAATTTATTATTTAGGTATCACTATATCATTCAAAAAATTAACTTCTTTCCTATATAATAAATCATGAAATCTGCAAGAAAAGTCTAAAAATTAAATTCTGCTCGATATTTCTCTCTATACAGCGAAAAGAATTGTAATTTTTTACTACTATATTTATTTATATGGAGTTTAATCTTATATCTCACAGTTGACAATAATTGTTTAGATAAAAATTTAAAATCTCTCTTTAAAACTATAAGTGTTTTGAAATGAACCCTTGAATATTATAGCAATCATATATTTGCATATTTTTCTCTACCATTTTATAATTTATAAAAATTAACTTCTGTAAACTATAAAATAACATACGTAACTACTAGCGCAAGGTGCGATACTTTAATATTTATATTAGCCGTGCACAGCGGCACGAGTCTATTTTATCTACAAAATCAAGTGAATACACAGCGGAATCATTAAAATAGACCCCCTCTTGACCATGCATACATACTGTAGACTAATCTATACTTATTTTATATATTAATGTATGTGGTGGTTGCTCTTGTACATAGGCTAGGAGAATAGTTACAATGAACTGAAACTCATTTACATAATTAGTACGTCAACTGGAATAATGAAGTAAGGAAGTTGGTACCTTCTATCCCAGATGTTTGATATGGAAGTTATTTGCATCACAAAAAGTTTTACTATATTATAAGTTTGGATATGCATAGATGTATATATAGTAACATGGTTAGAAATATGGTCGATTGTGTATCAGCTATAGGGATTCATTACATTTCATTAACTTTTGAATATCGGACATTTGTTTTGACCATCTAATTAATTTAGTTAAATGAATATATAAATGTCCAGAATTTAGACAATATTTTAGAATTAAAATTAATTTGCAAAAAACTAAAATATCTAATAGAGAATCTCTTGGTGTCAATTAAATAGTAAATTACAATTACTCCTCTTTTGACAAATATAAGCAAATTGAAATCAAATAAAAATAAATATTTACACAATTGTAAAGGTTGTATTATTCAGAGAAATATATTTTTATACTGAGAAATCCCAACAATATAGTCATGATGCAATTATAATCAGTCATACATATTATATGGTACAAACCTCGCTCTTTTAATACTTTGACTAACTTGGATAAACTGTTACTGATTCATTTTCGTCTTTGAGAAATATAATCTGTCAACATCCCTTTTTAGCAAACACCACACTCTATACTAAATACGTATGCTACCTCGGCTTGGGAACTCCCCTTATATAAGTATACAAACAGGAGCTCCGGTATTTACGTAGTCCCAAACAAAACCTTGCTTCTGCGGGATTCTCAAGCAAGATTTATTGTGTTACCACTTTTTACAAACTATTTTTAAACAAACTTTAAACTTATTTATTTAAATACTGATGGAAAATTGCACAACGTTTCAGTCAATATTCCTGTAAAGTTCCAATTTTACACACTGTTCTTGTCCATAACTATTCTTTTAAAAAATAGGAATTAAAATTTATATCTAAATCCTCTGAAAGTGCGATTTTTTGGTAATTTTGGTCATATAGTAATTGTCATTAAGGCATAGATGATATAATCTCACTGGTCATTAAAAGTTGACAACAGATATTAAAACGGATTATATTAATTAAAAATTGTATATAACGTATAATAGATATATAGATATATAAAAACACAGTTTGTGTATGATTTTTTAGCCTGCCAATGATATATTATCTAAATATTTAAATGACAACGTCAGACTCATTGATACAAAATTTTTTATTCCATTTAACTGTAAATCTTCAGAAATTAAATGAAATCAAACAAAATTTTGCATTCGGTTAATTATCACTGCTGCAGCAGAAACAGTTTTAGAAACACTTAAAAAGAATCTGGAATTGACAGATTCTTATGTCTGTTTCTGACATTATTAAAAAATTACACTTGGTTAAATTTCAGGACAAAAAACTGCACATTTCAGAATGTTTTATAACAAACTGCATAACAAACCTACTATAAACATAAAAAAATAATGTTTTATTATTTAATTTTAAAGGTAATAACTATTTGCATATTAGAATAAGATTTTTTGATAAACCTGGCGTAAAATTTGGTTTTGCGGTATAAAGAAATGAGAGGTTTGCATTGGTTTACAATATCCTTTCCAATAAAAGAAATAAATATACAAGGTCTATAGGATTAGGTACCTATACAGGGACCTCGTTTCCAGGGGGCCAGGGGGGCCATGGCCCTCCCAATAATCTTTAAAAATGCCCTTTTTGATATTTAATTTTTTTGAATTGATCAATTTACTTTTAATTACACAGCTCCAAACAACTGAGCGATTCCTGTGAGTGTGACGTCTGTGTCTATATTTTTCATGCCTGGTCAATAATTAAATGTATGATCTTTGAATAATAATGCTATGTTCAACTTCCTCACAAAACAGTTTTTCATTTTACCCCATTAGAAAAGTGCCCCTTTTTAGGTTGGCCCCCCAATCCTTGACACCATCCGAGGTCCCTGCTATATAATAAACAAATAATAAAAGTACAATTTTCAAAGTATCTTAAATAAATCTGTTAAAAACGCTTACATGATTTATAAAAAATTATAAAATATGAAAAAAATATGAAGAAAAAAAATATTTTTTCATTGTTTTATAAAAGTGACACAAAAAATATTCGAAACAATACGACTTCTTATTGATGATCATGTTTGGTTGAAGCCCATTATCTTCTTTGAATTGATATCAGTAAGCTATAATATATATTGAAAATATATTAATTGAACTAATATTAAATATTGAAAATTTATTTTGCTATATCAAAATCCGAGTAGCAGAACATATATATATAGTTAGGATTTAGTTGGAGTACCTACATTATTTTGTATTACTTGGTAAGGGTTATCGATCAGACTGGATAATTTATTTGGTATAATCGGCCTGGATAAAACCTAAATATATAGTGTCAATTAAGTTAATTTTTTTACTGTGAAATCGAAGAATAGAGTTGAATGAAATCAAAAATTGATGATTCTCATCCGTCATTCAATTTCTTAAAATAACTTAAATTTGTTTTACCTATACCCCAAATTATTTAATACATATTATTTAAGTATATAAAAATATATTAATATTTTATTTAATCATTTAATGAGTGATAATCGTATTGATTATATCGAATTAAATTAATTTATAAATAAAATATTATAGCAATTATTGAATTCCACCATTAATATATACATATTTGGAATAACGCATAAATAACTTTTAAATATAGTAGAAGAATTGTGTTATTTAGTATTTGGAAAACGATAGATCAATGCTTGCACGTCATGAAAACTGACCAACTATAGATTCTCGTCTATAAAGCGAATCATTCGGCTGAGTTGGACTACTTGACGTAGCTTTCAAGAGTCCTTGAGTTCTGACAGCTCCGTGGTCGCAGTTGCTCACTTCAATTCAGTCTTTTTTGCGATAGATTTGTCATCAGCAGCTCCAATCTTTCTTTTGATAAGCGTCCAGCTAAACTCTTAGACTTCTAAATTGTTAGGTATAGTTGGAACCATTTCGTTCGATATATACTGCCTCATCTTTAACAGTAACGATATAATTAAAATAAAAATCTACAAATAAATTAAGAGAGATAAACTGTGCGGCTATCAACTTTCTTAAAATGAAAAAAGGAAACCTGATTTTTATCCAATATTGATTCAATGTTATTATATGCAAAGGTTACCTAAATATCAAAATTTATAAATTTAAAAAATTTGCAACAACTTATAACATAAAATTTAATATAACATATAGTAATATACCTTAACAAAATGTTAAAACTAAAAACCTTTCTATACCATAAAATTTTACATTAAAAATTTGAATTCAATTCAAATTACACGAGATTGTGTCTAAGAGATATAAAACATATTAAATTATTTAATTATAATAAGGGGAGGTTTTCTTAATTAGGTAACTTTTTAGACCAAAGCCGGCCTCCAACAGTAATTGAGAAAAACGTTTTATCCAGACTAAAACGATTTTTATTGGTTATTTTTATAGTAAAGTCCAAATATTACAACAGTCTAACTTTTCTGGTTTAGTTCTTTTTTTCTATCTAAAAGCGTTAACATCATTTATAACTTGTCATTCAAAAATTGGTATTTCAACATAGCTTATACTTAACATCTCCAGATGACCACACAACCACTCTATAAAACGTCGTCTCCAGGGTACTACTTGTCTGCTAAGTCAAGGACAAGGCCCATAATCACAAATAAGATCCTTCCACGCTAAGAAGGTTGATGTGCCGCTTGGGCTGTATAAGGGGTGCTGAACCCATTGATTACTTATGACTAGTTGTCTATGAAATACGCTGTTCCCCATTGTAATGTAATTAGTTGGAATCGTAAAAACTCCACGACTTAGCCGTAAAAGGAGAAGATGTCAGCCTCATGATTCCTTCGATAACATGGCCTAGGAATGGCGGGGGATTTCGTTTCCACTCTGCTATGCTCAAGCAAATCGACGTTTTCTACTGCCTTAGTTAGTCGTGATTCTCCGCAAGCACAATAAAACTATAAAGTTTTAATAATTCTATGTTTCAGCACAAGCTTAGCATTATGCATACCCTAGCTGTCCTAAATATTTGCTACAGAGAAAGTTTCTCTAACTGTAGTGTGAGTTGAATATATCGGAAGAAACTCACGCTCCACGGGGTGTACATAATGTGGTTGTTTGACCTCGCAGTATTGGGGCTTTAGGAAGGATAACAACTTAATTATGAAATTTCCGTTTCGAATTCGCATATTACAAATTTACTTAGGAGTCCTTTTTTAGATATCTTCGATTTTATTGTTTATATGATGTTTTGTTAGTTGCTTCTGTTGAATCATTAAGAAAAATTATAGTCACGGGGAATAAATTTAAAGAAGTTTAAATATGCTAAATATAATTGGAAAACTGAATTTATTAAAATTTACCAAAATATCAGCCAGGTTATTTAATGGATAGGGAAATTATCATAAATAGACATAATAAAATATTCAGTTTTATTATTTTTAAAAGTAAAATAATTTTGTTTTTAGTATTTGAATAAACATAAAAGGTAAATACATTTATTTTTTAACTACAATTATAACAAATTGAATAAGCAGATCTGCTGAAAGTACTATACGTATGCATAAGTTAATCATTTGAAGACTCAGAGTTTTCAATATATAATAACAAGTCTGTCGGTCGATTTTAATAACATTTTCAGAAATATAACTGAAATGATTTCATAAAAAAATAAAAATTATTCCCATTAAATATTTCGCATTATTAAATATTTCAGAACATTTACTATACAAATTATATATATTATATTACTTAGATTATAATAGTAGTATATAAATAATTTAGTTATACATTTTATTACTCAAAAAGTTTAAGGAATAATATATTTTAGTAAAATTAATATTCATTTATTGGAATTCTTAGCAGCAATTTTTAAATAAATAAACAGAAAAGAAAGGTAATTTCGATTTTTTATTCGAAAAACTTTATTTCTACAGTAACAGTAGTAAATAAACCTATTTGAAAAACAAAGGTACATTTTAAACAAAGACAACAAACTACATTACAGTTTCAATTGATACTGTTCTAAGTTTTAAAATTACAGATATTGCAAATGAGCTTATGTAATGACGGCACTATTAATTATTAACTACACAAGAAAACACACACAAAGAAGTAATAATCAATTAAAATATTATAAAAGTACATATATTTTAACACTCTTAGTGCTTCTTGGTCTCTCCAGTCTGCATTCCATTGTAGGCATATTCGAGTCCAATTGTTAGAGCAAACAAGGCAGCGCCAACGGGCAAGCCTCGGGTGAAGGTCATTGTAAAAATTTGCCACTTTGTGCGGTAGAGTTTTGGGTGAAATTGCCAAACAGTTGACCTGCAGATCAATATATATTGTATTATACATGTCATAATTCTAAAGCAATTCTCAATTACACAGTAACTAAGAATTAATTTCCAAAAAATATACTAAAATTTACAAAAGAAAAATACCACGCATGACCCATATAATTTGTTACCCAAAAAACGACTCCACGATGGTCTAGCGGTTAGGATTCCTGGCTTTCACCCAGGCGGCCCGGGTTCGACTCCCGGTCGTGGAATTTTTTTGAAATAATTTTTACTTAATTTAAATCAAATTTAAGAATAGTACTTTAAGAATTAAGTGGTTAATTTAATACAAAAAGTTCTTATCTACTGATTTAATATTGTATAATCACTAAAAAGTAAGCTATATTTTAATAAAATTTTTGAACTTTAATTATATATTACAAAAAATACGTCCTACCTATAACGCAATTTGCATTTATCTAAAAAATTGTTTTGTTTTCCTTAATGAAGTTACTATTTTCCCACGCTAACAAAACAATTTGGATAAATCAGAAAAGAAATATTTTTTTAATGTTAGGTAGATATACAATAATAAAATTAAAATAAAACTTCTCCTGTAAAATTTAACAAGTATATATAACAAGTATATTTAACAGTAAATACAGACGTTTCAACAATAAGTATTTTTGGTGTAAGAAACAAAAGTAATAAGAACTACCTACGAATTTTAAAATATATATATTATAAACATTTTAATTAGGCGATGGGAATGTTAGGTCATATTATACCATTCCTAGATTCATTAACCTTTTACAGACGGTATGTTCAATTTCAGATTCGGGAAAACTAAGATGTGTAAAAGTTGTAAAAGGTGTAAAAGATGTATATCTCCATTAGAAAAAAAACTATTATGACGATTTCGAATTTTTACTGAGAGATTGAATCATAAATGTTTGATTACATGAAGAAATGAATTACCCCCATACCAAAGTTTATATTTTAATAATTTGTAAATTTTACATCCTATACGGTCAAATTTGAATATATGGAATAATGCATGAGGAACAGAATGAAATTCCCATTCATATAAGGAAGGTTAGATGAAACTGGTGGTATCAGATTCATATACATATATAGCGAATTGTCAGCTATATATTGAACAATTAATACTGTATTACCCTTTGACATATTATTTAGTAAGAAGAGTTCATTGCATTACCTATTCCGATGTAATCTTTATAAAAATTCATTAATGTTTGTGAGTATATTTATGTTTGTTCTGAAGCTTGTACTTTATGTGTTAGATCATTACCAGTGTCATTATACTTACTTTAATTAGCATTGCACTAATTAACACAATTAATTATGAAATAAATGTTTTTTATGCTATATTTACAAACATTCTGTGTTTTTATTGATCACATATATCCAGTTTTGATTGTACACTATTAGTCTAGTCGAATTAAGGTTTTACCTAGAAGCAATTCCTGTACTAAAAACTTAGTACTATTGGAACCGGCATTTAATGTAGAATAACACATTAAGAACCTCAAATATGTAACATGTAAATTCTAAGCAAGAAAAACTTTAAATCACAAATAATTGTTTTGTGATACATTTTGGATGCATATAATATATTACCAATATAAAGTATCTAATTACATCATTATTTTTTAAAAAAACATCCATGTATGACGTCATAGAAATTTTTTTAAAAAATGAACACATCAAAAAATTACGTTCATCTGAGACTCTATAAATGTCTTACCAACAGATATAAATATGACCATATTCTATGACAAAATACCACATTTTGACCATTGAGTGATTTCTACACATTTACTAATCTTTTAACATACCTTATCTGATAGAATATGGTCATATTGAATGGTCATATAGAATGGTACCAAATTTATTAGTGCAGCAATTACTTTTAGGTTTAGCTTTATTTCTTCTAATTCGACTGGAATAAATAAATCATATTGTAAAGTCTTACAAACCTAATATATCTACAATATAAAAAGTAGCTTACCTGATCCATGGATCTTTTAATCCTGCCATCTTAAGTTTGTTAGCATATTCCTCAACTTGTGGAGTTCCAGCCACTTTGTACTGCCTCCAATCAGGACACTTCCAATCAGACACACCATGACCCATTGTGACAATTATAATTTACTGAATGAAGTGACCAAGTCTGAATAAAAGAAGTTAACAAAGTCAGAAGATTTTTCAAATATTGTTATGAATGAGACACATATAATTAGAGCACTAGCCATTGTAACCTATTGTTAAAAGATCTAAAGGTTATTGTGTAAATCAAGGCAAATATCTTTTAAATTAATATTGATACCACTCTGTTATAATATTAAGTTATATAGTAGAAATCGCTTATATCATATTCCCAAATTTCACACAAAAATTTGATACAGACGAATATACAAAATTTACGAACTTGTGTATTTTTTTAATTTTAAACTTTATAGAAATTGGTTTAAATTAGGACAATTATGATTAACAATAAGATAACCATTACATAAAAACGAATTGTAAGTCAAAATACAATTATTAATCATATAATCAGGGCTGCAAAGCTTTTTCCAATTGTTCCAATTATAAAAATTCAAGGAATTTTAAAGTGACATTCAAGTGATTCTCAATGGACAATTAAAAATTTAACATTGTTTTAATGCATGCAGGGGTGTAGCCAGGGGTGTGTGAAGCAATTCATTAGGCTGGCTATATCAGTCCATGAAAAATAATAACCAATATTCCTTTTTGGTTTTATTAAAATGATAAAAATTCTTTTTAAATGATATAAAATTTATGATTGAAATATATTTTATGATCATTTACAAATAAATAATTAATATTATTATGAAAACAAAAATATTTTCAAATTTTTGAAAAGTACCCTGATATTATATGCTACATAGTAAAGGTCATTTTAATATGACAAAATTTAGAGTACTTTCTAATTTCACTAATATATATTATTAAACTAATCTATAATATTAATATTTAATTAATAAATATTACCAGTGATTGTCCAAAAATTTTAGAAGACTCTGCAGATGGCAGAAATTGGTCTCATGGAAATATACTGAATGATTTGTTCAAAGTTGTAATACTTTTTTTCATTTAAAGTTAATATGTATGAAAATTATGCAGAATGCAAACATTCTCCCTTGAGCTAATACCTACTTCACATTTTAACACAATCTAATCTAGGTATACTAATTATTTGTCATAGAGTCAAAATTATGACACAATTTAGAGAACAATTAGTAAAAATATAGCAAAATTATAAATAAATTTATCATTCATAAAATTGAATTGTGCAGTTATTACTAAAATAAATTTACAGTTACATAAAAACAATAAATAAATGGAAAGCACAAATTTCATTAAATTATGTATCTGCTTTCCATAGAATATTTTTCATATTAATTTACAAATTGTGATAAAATTTATTATTTTTAATACACAAATGTAATTTGAAACTGCAATCTATAATTTTTGTAATCTAACTTATATTTATTGATAATAAAAATTTTGAAGGATAAAAAAATCTTTTGGAAATTATGTTATTTTGCTTGATAAAATATATGTGACAAGTAGAAGTTTAGCCACATATTGGGCTGCAGATTTAGCTGTTGATTGATTCACAAATTCAAAATGTTAGGGGGGACTATATAGAATAAATTTTAAATTATTATTTGAAATAATCCTTTGAATCTGCCTTTTTATCATATTCATGTTTAAAATTTAATTCTGATTTAAACTTTACCAGCTATTGGCAGTCATTTTACATCCACAACCAATCAATTTACCTCAATGTCTCTCTCACTTGCTGATCTAACCACTATTCTAGCCTTACAAAGTGACAAGCTATGTGCAAACTTCACTAGCACAATAGAGAAGGAAGTGTAAACCCTAAAGGCAATTATATCCAACCAACAGTAAACAATCATTACCCTATCCACCATGATCACTACATATGATGACTGAATCTCTAAGCCAAAAGCAACACTACAAAACTCTACAAAGCCAATGCTTCTTGCTGATGAGAAAAAATGAGAGAAGGAGAAAAACAATCTGATTCTCTTTAACCTCAAGTCTAGCATTTACCCTACTACTGACACTCAAGCCATAAATCAGCTGTTCACCAAGATAGGGATTACAGAAAATATAGCTATTGCCAACCACAAGAGAATTGGAAATTTTGATCCCAAACCACTAATAATAACCCTTCCAGACTTTAAAACTAAACTTGACATCCTCAAAAAGAGTAAAAAACTCACAGATCTTTTTGAAATTGATGACAAGAAGATAATAATCAAACCCAATTTAACTAAGACACAACAAACAGACATAGTGAAGGCCAAGACATAGTCTTAAAACATGGTCAATTCATAAACCATCAGTCACTATATTTTCCTTGTTCAAACTTTGCTCTATGGAACTCTCATTCTATCAGTTCTAAAATATTTCTAAAACCTAGAAATTGTGTATATCACTGAATTGTGGTTCTTTGGGGATTGTTGTGATGATGTTGGCAACCATTTGTGGACATTTCAATTTATACAATCTATGTCTTATACATTTATCATATATCTTATATGATCTACAATGAATGTCCATAATCATTCAGAAGAGTTTATAGCTGTTGACAATGATTTGTTGATGCTCAAATATTGTATTTTATTAGAAATCACAAAAAATAGTGTAATATGTTATTTTTGTTATAAAAAATATTAAATTTGGAAATTATACAAAGAAAAATCAGCAATCCATTTTGAATAAAAATAGGAATGTTTAATGATTTGTAGTTTATAACCATTGGACCATTTGTGGAGGACATGTCCACAATTGGTTGCCACTGTCCAACCATTTGTGGACCAGACAGTCAGTTTTAAACTGTAAGCAAATTGGGCTGGTCCATTTGTGGTGGACATATGTTTTATAGATCTACAAAAGTCCTACAAAAGATTTTGAAATCATTTAAATTATGGAAATGTCCACAAATGGTCAGGTCCATAAATGGTCAGACAGTGGCAACCAATTGTAGACACAACTGTTTGTGGACATTAAAATTATTTAAATTATGGAAATGTCCACAAACAGCTGGGTCAACAAATGGTCAGACAGTAGCAACCAATTGTGGACATGTCTCCACAAATGGTTAGACAGTGGCAACCAATTGTGGGCATGTCTTACAAATGGTCTAATCATTATATTATAAACTACAAATCATTGAACATTCCTATTTTTGTTCAAAACTGATTGACGATTTTTCTTTGCACAAATTTCAAATTTTTTTATAACATAAAAAAACATATTATACTTATTTTCATTATACATGAAATAAAGGTATTGTTTCTAATAAATTGCAATCTTTTTGCATTAACAAATCATTGTTAACAGCTAAAAACTCTTCTGACCAATTATGGACATTCATTGTAGATCATATAAGACATATATTGTAGATAGGTAGATTGTATAAATTGAAATGTCCACAAATGGTTGCCACCAATGATACCACCATCACTGAGTTCAACTTTGTTTTACCTAATTTTACAATATGAATTATGGTCCTTGCTCTGATAGAAGAGGTGGGTGCATCTGTATCTGTCTTCACAAAAGCTTTTGACTTAACTGTTAATGATTATACTAACTATAACACCTTTCAATATCTTGACATATCCAATACCTCCCATGTATCCTTTTAATCTTTTATTGTGTACATGTTTTTCCTGTATATTATTTTGCATTACTGGTTGCACTTTGATAATACAGTAGTTATATTATTATTTGTGTAAAATCAATTTTCTCAAGTGTTTTGCCATTATGCTATTTGTTGTCTTCATAATATTAAAAAACTAATATACATAATATATATACAGTCAAGTTATTATGGGCTGAGTTGTCAGTGATAAACAAAAATCTTTCAAAAAATTGACATATAAGAATACTGCAGAATTTGCAGACAATTTACAGTCCATAGTTAAATAATGAATAAGTAATTATTTTGAAATATTTTATACAATTTTTAATTACTTTAAATTAAAATGTTGAATAAATAAAATATTGAAATTTAAATACTGAACCAAATATAAAACTTACTGTAAAATCCTCCTTTCTTGAAAAGATGGCAAATTGTGTGAAAATATTTGAATTTAATTGTTATATCTAAAAAAATTAACTGTATTTCTAATGATAAAATTAAACCGTTTAAGCTTAATTTCAGAGCTAAATTATTAATTAATTATTTATTTTATTAATTTAATCTTAAACCTTATATGTAAAGTGTTCATTTAATTATCCCTTTACAATTGTTAATACATAAACGAAATTAGTTAAATTTCCCTCAATTATATTTTGTAAACAAAGTTAATATTAAAAAAAAGGATGTGTTGCGTAGCTCGCTTTAAGGGTATATAGTTTATTTAAGACAAACAGACGTTTCGGAAATCTTTAACAATGTAACTACAGTGAACACGTATTACAAGCAGGAACAATATATATATACACCAACATATTAAGAAAAATATTCTTCATAATATAATTTTTTCTATGATTCTCTTTTTTATGAATTTTATAACTTAAATAATTCAATATAATATATTATTAATAGAAATAATAAAATAGAAAGTATGCTAGCCAAACGTATTAATTAACGCTTCTTTTCATAGCTGTTATCGGTGTCATGAATATAATTATGGATTCGTTTTATGGCTTAACGTAAAGATTCATTACAAACTTACGCCTTTAAAATGATAGACTCATGAACCAATCATTTTTTCCCATATATAATCACTAATTTAATTAATAATTAACCATTAAAATATACAGGGATCTCAGGAGCGTGTATATCCTAAGGGGAGGCTGACTTGTTATTATAGCCGTGCCTTACATTTAAAAGATATATTTTTATAGAGTATTAATTATATTAATTATATTTCCGAGTACGACGGATCCCATAAACAAACATATATATTTACTTAATAAATAAAATATATAGGAATATATATATATATTATCATAGCTTAGAATATTAATATGTATACATATATGTATATAATATTAACTATAACAGAAGCTAGATATAGTTAAACATAAGTTTGATGATAGAGTAAAGTTGATTGATTTGTCTAAAAGCACATATTTAATACAATTTTAATAGTATATGCTTTGTAATAAAGGACAATTTATTGTCAATACAAATATTTTTTATGTAAAGCTTTATACCTATATGTACAAAGTTTTTTTGCGTCGACTATCATTAGAGAACATAAACTGATCCAAATCTGATTCATGGGTATATGATAACAGGCAACAAACGATTTCGAAAAAGATTATTACAAGCTCAAGAATAAATAGACTTTTTGGGAAAACCCTTGAAAACCGAAGAATGAGAATGAAATTTTGTCTGGTTAATGATGAAAATCATTTGGTGATTCTTTCCAATCGTGCAGAATTTCTCTCAACTACTAATTTTAATGAAGACTTAAATTATGTATCTTTGCAAGGAAAGTGCTGTAATGGATAAACCAATTTTCAATAGGAATGGTGGTATTAGATTATCTGAACTTATTATGTATTCTTTTCGATATTAAACACTAACTAAATATTAACCTAACCTTGGGAATATGATCGCCACTTCTATGAAATCAACAGATAGCATAAACCATATAATTCGAATCATATATCAGAGAATTTCTGATCATGGAACTTTGCAGGAAACTAGACATAAATTTACTGAAGAGATGACGCTTTTGTATAGACTAAAATATTTATGGAGAGAAAGTTTTATGATGCGTAATATTGAAAATAAGATTGGCACAGCAAGTCATTCTAATACAGGGAGCGCTATATGGCTGCTTTTTCATATGGAGCTAGTCCATTACTAAAATCTACTATAATGAAGTGTTTGAAAGCAAATATTCTTTCTTGATTTCAAATCTCATACTAGAAAATTTGCATGTATATTTAATTTAATTATTCATATTTGCTTATTTGTTTTCATGTAGATGTAATCAAAATAAATTCAAGTTAAATTTGGCTTTTACTTACTTCTTCATTAATTATACATATTTAGAGATTACATACAGTTCTATCTCCTCAATATATAAATAATTATCACATAATTATATCTGATTCATGTATTTGATAGGTTAATATTTATATTAAAAATATTTTAAAGTCAAGTAACTCAGTTGGATAGAGTGTCGAATTAAGACTTCGAAGGTCATTATTGGGTTCAAATCCAATCTTGACTATTATTTTCATTAAATATTATCTTGCTCATATTCATTTATCATAATTAATTGTATTTGATAATTAAAGATTATAGACATTTCTGCCCATCAAAAATAAAATAATATAACAAATATTTTTATTCTTGTAACAAAAATCTTGATGTAAGGTTAATATTTATGTTGAAAATATTTGTCGTCAAGTTGCTCAGTTGGTTATAGTGTTGTACTTATAATTCGAAGGTCGTGGGAAAGAAATAATGTTGCAATGTAAATATAAACCATATTCCTACTGTGTATATATTTACATTTAATTGTAAAAAATATATATATTTACATTTAAGTGTAAATAATACAAATACCTACTATTGTGTAGACTATATGGGTATTATATGTTTGTAGTAGCTTAACTGCTTTTCATTTATTAATTTGTATAGATGTCTATTGCAATATTGGAGGACAATTAATTGTATATGTTAACTAAAGTGGTGTGACCAGAAATTTTGGAAGTATTTTTATTTTATTTTACTTTCTAACTCGCCTGTATTACAGAAGAATCAACATTTCACGAACTCTGAATTTTGTCTGTCACAGTGCGATAAGGAGTTGATATTATACCTCATAAGTTATACATTTCGATTGATTGTATGTATTGAACTTGATTGAATTTGATGTAAGCTTATGAGGCTAGAAATCGATAAGGCTCTAATATATTATCTAAATGATATCTCAAATTTATCTAATAGTGTAAAGTATCATTTCCCAACAAGAGAAATCCAAGTGAGTTTATGTTTACCTGGAGGATGAGAATGGGTTTTATGGCTTGAAGGAGTGCTTGTTTGGCTGTAGTGTATTTGTGTAAGTCTTATCTAGAAGATGTCCGGTCCAATTAAGGCAGCATTTGGAGGTTTGGAAACATTTTCTCCAGTTGAGAGATGGAGTGTGGCGATGACAAGTTTGTGATCTGTGGGTGTAATAATGCCATCGAAAGATCTAGAATTAGTGACACGAGATAGAATTTTTATTGAACGAAAATGTACATTCTATTTGGTTTCTGATTGGATTAATTCTGGGTTGGTTATTATATGAAAGTTTATTTTTTGGGTAGAGGTCAAAGTGGATCGATGAAAAAAGAGTATTATTAGCAGACATTTTTTGTTTTGTAGCTAGTTCTATATTAGAGCTTGATCATTTGGATTGATATGACCTTTGCCATAATTACTAATAGTGTTAGGAAGATTGTGATGCGCAGATCCTGTTTTGGCATTGAAATCTTTTGAAAGATGAGATGATGCCTAAAGAGTAAAGAAAGGAATCAAGAGTTGAATAGAAGGTGTTTCTGAGTTTTGGATTTGTATTACTTTGATATTTTGTACACTGTGATGAAAATGATGGATTTGAAATTTATATTGATTTAATAGATTGGTTTAATCACTTTTGTTTAACTTTCTAACAAAATTTGCGGTCATTTTGCGTTCATTTTTGTCTGTCACAGTGACACTATAAACATTTCTCTTGCAATAAGCAGTTGATATTACACCTCATAATTAAGTATATATATTGTATCTATTACAAATATATGTTGGTCATGTTAAATAATACATCATATGAGGACAATAATAAAAGGCTGGTTAAAGCAGATGTCAATTAGACAATTAGACAGTTATAATTAACGTTCATAGTTTATAATTCTTTATTATATTTTTATTCTGAAACAACTTTTGCAGTTATACATTTTTATTGATTGTATGTATATAGTTGTATGTACCTACTACAAAATATTGCTTAGAGATGTTTTCACTATTCAAAACAAACATTTTGCAAACTTTATTATCCCTATGGTTTTCGGAACATTTAAGTTTCATACATTATGTATTTATTGAGTTTAATTACATAATAAGTATTAAATTACAAAATATTAAACATTTATATCCTCTATTACACAATATATACATATATACCTATACAAATAATTTTATATATATTCATAAATATTTTATATTGTCGAACCTCATATGTAAAACCTAAAGTAAATACTGACAGATATTACGTGCTTGGGGACATGTATGTTGACATCTATAATACAGAACAAATGCTTCTGCGGTACAACTTGTCAATTTCCATATTATGTAACAAGGAATAATCTAAATAATCTCCCAAGCTCAACATCTCAAAGCTCTCAGAGATTTCTATATCCTTTTTTTTCGATTGATTCACAGATTGATCACTTAATAAAATTTCACATTGGAGTAAAACTCGAAACAGAGAATCTTTTCTGCGTACTAAATAGTTCCATCTACAGAAGTACTTGGTAACCAAATCACTCGTACAATTTGAAGCGTATGTAGATAAGTGTAATCGTTTACGTAAAAGATCGAGACTCTTCAGAATACTGAAATATTCCTGCCTGTGAAGTTGGGTCAACTGATGCTGTGTAATCTGTAGATCTTCGCTATCGTTCTCCCCAACGGTAGAGCTCTCTGATTCAGCAATGTAGCCAGAGGACGCACTCAGTATCTCTGTGTTTATACTTGCGTTATCCTCCCACGTTGTCGAAATCATTTCGAGATCGCTGGTCGAATCTAGCTCATTCCTAGGCAAACTTTGCGTAACGGCCAAAACATATGACAACAGAGTTTTAGGAAACAAGTACTCATTCAGAGTTTCACGATGCAATGTTTCAAAGAAGCGTTTATGGACCTCTTCCAGAATATATCTTATTTTAGGTAAATATCTGGAGTCATCCTCAGAATGATGCTGCGTTATAAGATCATGAGAAAACGGACGAATTGGAAATAACAATTGTTGACACCATTTGTCCACACCGGCACTATGGGTCAATCCCAATAAACAGGCAAAACGGAGATCAGGAATTTCTTGTCGAATTTTCTCTCTTTGCCAAATAATCCGTTTCAAAAAAATATTATTATTTGGATCGATAATTCCAAGAATTTTCCTTGCTGCCTGGCGCGATTTTGACCGTCGTCCTTGGGGAATAAACAAGCATAACTGGAATTTGTCTGCTAACCCAAGAAGAAAGGATCGAATCCATGGACGAAGAACGCAAATTTCTACCTCTTCCTCGTCGTCATCATATTCTATTTTTGGATGGTTTCCAGAGGATCTGTCAGGACCTTGATGCTGTACTGCGTAGAACTCGAGATTGTGAAGAGCGGGCAAATCTAACAGTCCAATCCAAGTACGGTAGACAAGAATGTTGTCAAGTGAAATAATTAATATTAATTTTTGAGCTTCAATTGCTTCCTTTTTGTTGTAAAACATTTTTATGTAACAAAATCAAATACAACTTGTGGTGTATATAACATGGAACTGAGTATAAATGTTCAATTGGAAAATGTTATCGCTTTTAATTATAGGTGTAACTCCAGATTTATTGTATAAATGATTCCTCCAGACAAAGTTCATTCGATATATATACATGTGTGTGTGCGTGTGTGTGTGAGTGCAATAATCTCATTAAATTATAAAATTTGTGAAATCTGGTGTTTAGAGTTGAAATAGAGGTCGCATACATGACACTTAACATTTATATATACATTCATACAGGTGTACATAATAGTGTCTCTATAATAAGCAACATCAAAGATCGACTAATGACCGAATAAAATTATAAACAATAATTCTTGAATTTTCCATAGAGATATAATAACATATATAAGTACATCAATATATATATATCAATGGAATTTACACGTAAAAATATATATGTAATTATAACAGATTCCAAATAGAATTTTTTTTACAGTTTATATGTTTTACAGTTAGAAATCCTACAGCAAAACAATGAATCATTATATAGACTAAGGATTATTTCGACAACACATTATATAAACTTTTTGCTCCTGGACCGATCCAAAAAATCGTCGATAAATGTTGCTAAATGGTGGAAGCCTTAGTAATCCTTCCTGCTCAAGAAATATTTGATATTTACAGAACCACAACAAAACACTCTTTGTTTCGGAGGTATTACTCACAGTATTCGAAATCATGGCTATGATAAAGTTAATCAAGAAAAGCGGTATACAAATCACAAGAAACAGTTGAAAGATATTAGAAATGTCCTCGATATTCAAGGTCATTCGAAACACGAAAAAGATTGCTGATGGAGACATGGAGACATAAACAAAAATAAACCAGTAAACGTACCAATAAAGAATAAATATATACATATAAAATGCCATAATGTCTCAATGCATTTCAAAAGAAGCAGAGCAGTGAAGTCAACGTAAGGTAGAAAGAGCAGTATATTGAATATCTGCATAAGAAGCAGCAAAATCGATAAAATGGTAGCCCAGTCCAGAAATATGAAATACTCCCGTAAATGTTTAGTGTAATTGATAGCGATGAAATGATTTAGTGTGAGAATAATAAGACATATATGTACATGTACAAATGTTGTAGAGATGTCGAATATTTTCAGATAAAATTGGTGACATGTCCCCCTTTTTATTTGCATTTCGTGTTTAGAATTGACATGATGTTCGTCGGTTTTGAAAGTAAAATAACTGACTCTTTGTTTTGTAAATATGGAGCACTTTGGTTGCAAGTGTTAGTTTGGTCCGACAGTTCGAGTCGTCTTATTTCATCAATGGACAAACAGGTTTGATTTAGGAATGTTTCGACGAAGGCCACATCATCACACATTAAAGCATCTATTAGTAAATTTTTTTGGATTGAACATATTGAGAAAGTTGATTGTAGCACAGGTAACTCGGTGACACCAACTGATGTCATTGTAAACTTTTGCAATTCAGGGTGATATAGGGAAACATATAGTGAACCGATAAGGGGATAGATAAAAAATAGAAAAGAGCACACACAAAGTAATATATGAGTGTTTGACACACATCGAACGTTTTTATTGCTATACATTTATTTGTTTTAATTATTGACTGCAATGCAGAACAAAAACCAATATCAGTTGATTGTTTGGTTACTATGGTTATTGTGGTAGTATTTATTTTTGTTAATATATTGGATAACCGCAGTTCGGGTATTATTATATGATTTTAGATTATCTATACGCTTAATATGCTGGTAACTATTTTAGCACTCTGTTTTGGCAGCATAGAAAAAGTCTCAAGAATGACTCCCATCTAGTAACTATTCTTGCAGATGGGGCCTCCTTAAGGTACACCTCAGAAAATGTCGACGTGCTTTTCCACTCTTATTATAGCTTGGCATGCAATACCATTTTTGCGATCTCTTCATTATTAAATTATTATTAATATATATTCTATTAAATTTGAAAATCAAAAGAAATTTATACGAATAAAATATAAATAAAATTCATAAATTAAAAAATATATATATAGAAATCAGAAAGGGTATTTTAAAATTATCGGCGGGACTATCGTGAACCCAGTATGTAAATATTGTGAAATAAATCAAAAAGACAAATTATTTGATTTATTATAAACGGATATCATGAGTAGTAATTTAAGGAATAAGTTACATATTTAATAACCTCCCAATATAACAAATTCCCATTTCTCTACTTTTTTCGCTATTTGGAAAGAGTTCTTTTTTTTAAATAGATTAAATATTATTTTAATATTTTTTTAAAAAATATAACAAAAATAATATTTAATTGGAAATATTGATTTGGCTTTAATTTTTTACCTTTTATTCTTACGTAATATATAGTTAGAAATCCCGACTGACTAGATTTATTACCTTAAAATTAAAAATAATCTATATCGATTATTTTAAATTGTTTTAACTCTTTTTTTTACTGTTTATTTTTTTTACTGTTTATTGTTTTGTTTACTATTTATAAATTTATCAAGTTAATATAAAATTTCATCTTATATTTTCTATATTCAGATAAATTTATTCAACTGAAAGTACTGAAATAATTAAACTCAGATTAAATTAAAGTTTGTTATTTCGGATCGTTTTTTGATAGGATTAATTAATAAAGAGTGTACCATCCATAAAGAATTCATCAAATCTCTTGGAGAAGATCGTTGAGAACTTTGCAATGATTACAATTTCATCCGCGTTGCTAATTTTTTTATAATCAGTAAATCAGTATATATATAACCTGGTAAATGGTTAACTTATTAGTTCTAATTATTCTGAATATAATATTTGTTATATTCATTTATATTTTTTTATTTTTTATTAAATACAGTTATTTATTTATTTAATATTTATTCAATATTTATTTAATATTTATTTAATATTTATTTAATATTTATTTAATATTTATTTAATATTTATTTAATATTTATTTAATATTTATTT
>JAUZNC010009894.1:0-11568 GCA_034780395.1 Vannuccia rotundouncinata | reverse complement strand
AATTAATAATTTTTTTAATATTTTATTTATTAAAATAAATATATACCTATCAATACATACTCTTTTTTACAAATTTATCGTTCTATTTTTTTCATGAAAGGTCAAAAAATATTTAAAGTCTTTTAAAAAATAGAAATCCAGATAACTTGGTTTTGGTATATTAAAATAAAATTAACAAATTAACAAAAATTGTATCATGTTGCAAATAAATATATAATCAATTGTTTACATTACATTGCTTTTTACACAATAAATGTCACTTTAAAATCGCTTACTTTTTTTAGTTTCAGGGAAAGATTTTAAAAAGACCACAAAAATAAGTCTGGGTCTATTGGATAATTATATAACATATTTGTAATTTAAAACTTCATGATTGTAAATAATGTAAAGAAAATTAAGAATACTAATATGATTTATTACATTTACATTTTAATAAAAATATATTTTTCAATACTTAGATAAATACTATATTATAATTTGAATTCAATGAATAAAGCAAAATATAAATATTCATAATTAATGCATATACATATAATGATTAGGCTGTCTTAATAAAAATAAATGGCAATCAATTGCCGCTTGTTATTTTTAAGACAAATTAGGTAAATATAAAACTCATGAACTATGGTTTTTTAAACTCTACTTTGAAATAAATAGAATGTCCTTTTCCTTACTACTCCATTAAATCTACGATAAATTGTACTAAAAGGCGGAAGTCTAAGCAGACCTTCTTCCTCCAGGATAAGTTGGTATTTATTAAACCACATGAGCACCTGTCCTGATTCGGAGGTGTGACTCACGGTATTGGAAATCATGGCAATGATGAAATTGATCAAGAAGATGGGAATTATTATTACAATAATCAGTTGAAAGATAATCAAGCGTGACATGTGATCGGAAATGTCCTCAATATTTAGTGTTAATCGGAACACAATGAAGATCGCTGATGCAATAGAGTTATTTAAAATATAATGCGGAAAGCTTAAGCACGGTGATACCAAAATGAAAATTCCGGAAAACATTATCAATACTATAATGTAAATAACTAAAAAATAGAATAATGTTGAAATACAATTCAGCAGTAACAAAGCTGTAAAGTCCATCTTTGGTATGAAAAGCATTAGCGAAAAAATATCTTTTAAAAGAATAAGTATAGCCACAGTGGTCGCGAAATCCATAGTGGTGATATAGAAGTTCATGTCATATATGTACTTAATATCTACAAAGTGACTTAAAGTGAGAAACACAGTAAGGACACAAATGAGGAAGTGGTTGATGTATCGACCCGTCCCACATATAATTTTATCCATGTCGTTTCCAACTTTAGCATAACGAGTGAAAAATCGGCAAATAGTTTTTTGCGATTTAATAACTATCCTCAACTCCAAAGCAGATCTCATGATGCAAAATATCGAAGAATAAATAGCAAAAAACACACTCATCTCGCTAGGAATGTTTTTCATTAAGGCCTTCCATTTAGTATATTGTGCAATACTGCAGTTTGGAAGGATATTTATATCCCCTGGGTTTGTAACGCTGTCATTCTCATGAGGAATATATATATAATCATAAATTCGTCCATATGTATCAGTTGGTCCTGATATAATTAAATTCATGATTACCATTATAGTGGAGATAAGGTATAGCAATCGAACAAGAATCGTTCTCTGCATAATGTGGGCACACCAGTTTCGAATTAGACGATGTGATAGAATTTTGGAGTTTTGTATGGCTGCCAAATTGGCTTTTGGTGCTGATAAAAGTATTCGGATAGGTGACGTCCAGTAACGCGATGCAATGGGGCATGTTGTTCCAATTGAGTATTCGCTGATATCAACTGTGGTCCGTTTAACGGCTCCAAAATTAACTATCTCTTCAGCATTTCCGCCTTCAAAATGAAGCAATTTGTCGAAAACTTTGTAAGCCCCTTGTTGCATGGAAAGTTCCAGTGGTCGCAATTGGGAAACGGGCTCATTCCATTTGAGAAGTTTTAAAGTAAATTCTTTCGATGAATTAATGAAGATTAAATCAATTAGAAAAATAAATTGGTCTTCGTTGATTAGTTCCAGGACAAATCCTTTGAACAAAGAAAGTAGGCCATAACAGGCTTCTTCAAATGTCACCGATCTCCACAGCATAAGAAAGATGTTTATAGAAGCACATCCAGCTGCGATATCCAATGGCTTTGAAAGAAGAATGGATGCTGGTTTACATTGGACAAAATACAAAATGTCAGATTTTTTCTTGGAGTTGATCGTATTTGTTTCTGTTTCATTCAATTCTAAACTTCTAAATTCTTCAAGTGAAAGTTCGGATTCTTGTAAAAATGTCTTTATGCATGTCTCGTCATCAACCATAATGGCTTCGATAAGCATTTTCTTCTGGACTGAAGATAGGAATAAAGGAGGATTTTCCATCATCTCTATAACAGAAACTTTTGTCATTTAAGATTTTAATGAATTTCTATAATGGGAGGTATTATATTATAGGTTTGTGAAGTGGAATATATATTTTCTGGAATTATTTCTTATTATCCGTATCTATTTGACCGTGAGAATATAAAGCGTTAATCTGATAAAATAGTGTAGGTAATCATCCTGGTGTTTCATCCATTATTAATGCTTTTAGAGAAGTCATTAGCGTAACCTTGCCTAATAAAGTGTCACTACAATAAAGTGTCTCCGACATTTAGTGCCTATACTAGCTGTGTATAGTGATATAATATTTTTTATTTCTGTGTTTCTGTTGGTCGCTATGGCTACAAATTAATTTGGATTAAATTAAATGTAAACATCTAATTTTATTAGTAATGGATTTTATCTAATAAGTTTTTGTTCTTTATAGTGTCAATTAATTTTATTGAAAAACCTTGCAAAATATATTTGATTTACTAATTTATAATAAATTATTAAAAATTTATTTCCACCTTATTTCCTTATTTCCGCAAATGTCAAAAATGTTATTTAAATGTATATAAATGTTATATAAAGAGTCGTTATTTTGTAAATAAATTAATTTAAAACATATTTATAGGTATTGATTGAATATATATATATATTTTTTTAAATATATTATTATTTCATTTATTGACGCAAAACGAATTAAGTGTCATATAGCATCAATTTAATAATCAAATCAGCTATATTTTACAAATTTATTTGAATGAAATATAACTGAATTACGTTCAATAATTGTAATACATAATTAATTTTATTGGTACATTTGAGTTACTATATAATTTGCTGATAAACATAAACAAGAATAAATATACCATTACCATAAATTAAAATTTTTAAGGGTATAAAATAATAATAGTTGTGAATTTGAGTAAATAATAACCAAAACAGTAGGGACAAGGAAGAGTTCCGAAATATAAAATTATAAATAAATCAAGTAAATATTATCTAATTATTTATATATATATAGCTATATGAAAAGCTCGAATTAACAGAATAGGCTATACGATGACTGTGTATATATAAACACAACTCAGAATTGTTTTTTTCTTATTTTTCAGATCTATTGTTTTGAAGTATAAAATCTTCCAATTCTATTATAATTGTTAAGTTCGACGAGCTATAATATACTTAATTCTTAATGAATATGCTTACACGATTATTTATTTCAATCCAACTAATATAATATTTCAGGAATCAACATGATAGGAATAATATGATCTATGAATTTACCAATCTTAAATATCGGAAATAAGATGACAAATTTCCGAAAGTAACATATTTTTTAAATAGAACCATAACCTCAACTCCTTGATATTCCCATGGTAGTAAACAATTACTAGATTAAGTTGAAGTAATTTTAAAAATATATATATAACTATTTTTTAAAATAATATTACTCAAGGTATTCAGTTGTATATTCAGTATATACTTTGTACACCCCTTTCTGTGTGCTCCACTGAATTGACCGAGCCGACCCCCACTGAAAAATCGTGGATCCGCCACTAAACACCATAATCATATATACTACTATACGGTAATTAAAAGTATTTACGGTTCTATACCTATAATGTACAGTGCTCTTTAGCAGAATATATAATTTACGAATTTCCAGAAAAAGAGAATACGTTTATAAACAATTAATTATAACTATAGATTGAGAGTCTGATTCTTACAGTAGATCTCTCAAGTTAATTAGAAAGGTTAATTATAAATGGAATGTTGAAAGGTTCGTCGTGACTCATAATTATAACTATCATGTAATACAATTAATATCATACTTTTGAATTAGTACCTACATGTGTTCAAACTCTGAATGATTCTTACAAGGGTCCTTTTCCGTTTTGAATTATTATTTTTTTTAAATTTAATGTAGGTATATTTTGAAAATGGGAAAAGAATTATAGAATAAGCGAATCCTAATAAAGTAACTGTATTTACATCTTTTAAACTGTATTTACAATGTAATTACAATGAGGATACAATTCCTAAAGAGAATAAAAAGAGAAAGCCATAAATGTAATAAACAAATATATTAACAAAAATTAATGAGTAAAAAAAACATAAAAGAGAGACAAATACTACAAAAACACAATGCAACAACTATTAAAATCTGTGGAAAAGCTGAAATAGAATAAAAATTGATTAGATGGAGCTCAATTTCTGAATTATAATGTTATTTATAAATATTGCTATTGACATATTCCTTTTTAAA
This sequence comes from Vannuccia rotundouncinata, assembly GCA_034780395.1. Taxonomy (NCBI): domain Eukaryota; kingdom Metazoa; phylum Platyhelminthes; order Proseriata; family Coelogynoporidae; genus Vannuccia; species Vannuccia rotundouncinata. The sequence continues at coordinate 6,897 of JAUZNC010009894.1, read as the reverse complement.
TAGGTTTAGTAATCTATATTATTTTAAATATAAGTATTATACTAATTATTATTTATATCATTAAGGTATATAATAATATATTTTAATAAGCAATATATTTCAATACATCATTAATAAACGATAATTTGTTTAAATAAGACATATTCGAAGGTCTGTAAATATTTAAGGGACAGTTTCGACAGTGTATCACAATTATTAACAATTTTGAATAAGATTTTACTTCTCGAATAATACGCCACAGTTTTTAAATTTTTTTTAAAAAACATGTAAAATCTTATTTTTTATGTTCTATTTTTATAGTGTACTATTTTTAAACATATACCTCGGCTCCTTTTTCAATAAGAGTTTGCTTCATAAAAATTTTCAATATTGAAATACTGTGTTGAATAGAGATAATAATGGGGACTAACACTATTGTGGGAGTTGATCCTTGACACTATTCAATTTATGGTCCATATTATATATTGTATATTTGAGATTGACATCATTGCGAGGGAGTTTCATTTTATAATCAATAAAACCACTAAAAAGACAACTAAAAAAGCCTTGTCTCACACTTTATGTATTAAGTTTAATTGCTAATATTTAGAGTTAAATATGTCTAACCTATTTACAGTATAAGGAAAATATGTAAATCCTGTCCATGCATCATATTGAAATATAAACAAATATTTAGTTCATTTCAATTTTATGGTATCAATTTATCTATTATACTGAACCTGAGTTATATAAGGCAACTATAATGTATTGTTTTCATGATCTAACATACATAATTTTACAACTTATATATGAACCCTTAAAAATCAATTTTTACCTTATCAGAACAAAAATGTTTACATTTTACCTGATCTGATTAGCCAGATTAGTTATATAGAATTTGTTTAATATAAATATATTTATTTTGCTCAACTTCTATTGGCTGATTTTTCTAATTATGTTAAGGAATTTCAAATAATATTTATATGTCTCATATTAATAAATATTTATAGTATTCAAGCAGATAGGTTTATAATTTTACTTATTCTTTGTTTATTGCAACAATAATTATAATGTCAAAGTCTCTTTCTTTCCTAGAGTCATAACTTTGATATTTACATTGATATTAAAGTAGAGTTAACCTATATTTAAGTTTAAAGGCCATTAAAAACCTTTTAAAAGAGAATATTTAATATAGGCTAACTGAACATTTTTATATGAATATATCAATTTTTAGTATGTAATATATTTATGCATCACAAATGTTAAGATTGTTCAATTAATTAAAATAGACTTTTGCATTATAGAATCATAACATTAGAATAAATGTTATGATATAATATGTGAATGTAAAGTTATTTGAGTTAAGAATTGCGTTTTGGCTTTGACTTTTCTTGGCTAATAGCAATGGTGTAACAACTTCTTTAAAAAGATGCAATTTAATTATTTTAGTATTAAAAATTTTACTTCCTTTTTATAAGAATTCAGGGCTCTTTTTGAATAGCAAAACAATTTGATATTTATCCCTGAATATATAGTTCTTTTTTATTTGACATGCTTTACAACTATTCTGACCATTTTCATGACATGTGCTACAAAAATTAGCCAGAGAAATAATTTGTATGTATGTATAATATTTTCATTGTACTACTACTAGGTACTGTCATGAAATGTGATAAGTAAAATTATTAATAAAGGCATGAAACTTTATTTCTTAATATACACATTTAAAAGAAAAGGTGGAAAATAAATAGTTTTAAAAGAACTTCAATATAAGCAAATTCTACTATAAATGTATTGTTTGTATATATATAGTAGATCTAGTGAAATGATTAATTAAGATATAAATTATTATTTTTGAATTATTTAATAAAGTAGATTTTATTGTAATATATATAAATTCATTTGATATACATTCTGGATCTCAAAAACTCACATTATTTGAGTAAATTCAAAAAACTTTACAAAGTTTTAAAGCAGTTCTTGAAATAAGGGCTGTCTGATTACACATAGGTCAATTTTCTAATGGACAAGTAAAAGTTTTGATTGCTTGTCCATGTGGACAGGTAGATTTTTACCATGTGTGGCTATATTTAGCTCTAATTATAAATAGACAGGTAAAATTATTATGGGCAAGTAAAAATCCTATAAGGACAGGTACAAAAAAATTATGGGCAAGTGATAGCAAAATCCTTATTTCAAGCCCTGTAAAGCTGCTAAATATTACTAAATGTCTTACTAAATATATCTATTTTTCATTTAACATTAATTTAAATTATTTTAAATAGATTTTTAAAATTTTATTTATTGCAATTATTAAAAGAAGTAGACAACACATTTAGGTATTGATAATTATCATTTGTACTAAGCAAAATAATTTTCATTATTTTCCATTTCAAAATGACTAATTTGCTTTTATATTTAATTTTTGTTATAATTTAACAAGTGTCTTTTTGTATGTTCATACATCAAATCTATAAGATTATTGGTATAAGTACAATGTGATGTCATATTGAGCAACTTAATTTTTTTTATATTTAGGGAATGCTTGTAAATTATGTTATCAATTATTGTAGAAAAATAGGGAATTTGATACAAATTGAATATAAAGTTGTCTGTGTTTCATAATCAGAACACAAATATCTGATCCCCAATTTGTTGGCTTATTGCTACAATGTTATCAAAATTGCTAATCAGAACACTGGCTAATGTGAATTGCAAACAGAATTTGTAGAATGGTCACTATACATACTATGTATTTTATATTTACTAGTTGGAACAGCTCATCTATTTATGAAATATGTTCCTTCCTTCATTTAAAGATTATAAATAAACCCAAGTACATTTCGGTTATCTAAACCATGAAATGTGTATATAAGGTTAAATAGTATTAAGCAGGATAGTAAATTGTGTCATTGTGGTTGCAGAACCTATTCAAATAACAAGTTCTTTTCAGGTTTATCAATAGCAGTTACTATACTTTAATGAATGAATGATTAATTTATTGAGTTAATACATTTTCAATTTTCAGACATGTAGTTGAAAGAAGAGCAGATAAAAAATTATGTTTCTATTATTTGTTAAAATAATTGATGTGATACAATGTCTTATTGGTGAAATATTAATTATTGTCATTAATAATTTCAAATAATCAAATGAAATTCTTTTACATAAGTCAATATGTTATCCTTTTTAATAAATCACAATATCACAACTTTTAATATTATCAAGCAATATGTGTTTTTGTTTTTCATTCTAATTATCTAATGGTATATTAATTATTTCTTATATGCATACATATATAGATATAATCAATTAATATTAATTGTATTTATTTGTATTTCAAATTTTGTAATTCTTTTCACTATGGTGTTGATATGTTACACTCTTTGATTTTCAATATCTGGTCTAAATTGTTGACAATAATGTTATCTTTGAAATTAAATTTTATTTATTATTATAATATTTTTTACAGTTTCGCTTCTGCAAGAAATTTTAGATACAATTAAAAATTTAATGGAGCTGGATTGTCTTTTGTGTGATTTGAAGCTGACTAATCAAGTTGATAAACAAAATTATTTGCAACATCTTCTGAAAGAACACAAATTTGTAATTGCTGATGTTGAACTTATTTGTGATTTTGAAAAGTAAGTTATACTGTTATTTTCCCAGATTTTGGAAATGACTATACTGGTATTTTGTTTTACTGTTATCAATTTGTATATTGAACTTTATTTAATTACTTTAGATATGTTGCTCATTGGGAAGCAATCTTGAAGAAATCGGAATTGGATAAGTATTGCTCAAAGATAAAGACCAACACGGGCCCATCAGACAAAGGTAGCATTTTACGTTATGCTTAGTCAGTATTTATTGTATTGAGAAATCAGACAAGATTTGAGTGGATCATTTTTCTTTTTTATTTGGTTTAACACAGGAGTGTCTGAGGACTTTTGGCTACTCTCTGATTTCATAGAAGAAGACAGAGATCTCCGTCGTCAACTCCATCACAATCGTTTAAAGAAGGTATTGGCCTTGAGCGAACTTGAAAGAAATAACGACAACTTCCAGTCAGAATGTCTCTTTTGTCATACACAGATAACTGGCAACAGGTTTGTTTGTGGAGTAACTTATCTCACTCATTTCCTGTGATTCTACAAGCTTAACTGCTTCTAAATTGCATGACAGTATTTATTCTTAGAATCGTCAAATCAATTTATTTTACATAGTTAACATTTTTCATTCCAATAAAAAATTTCAACTCAGTGGCTTTTTATTGCAATTTTTAGACGCCGTATTCTGGATCATATGAATGAAGAACACAGCTTTTACATCGGAAAGGCTGACGATACTGGTGCGTATAAGATAAATCTAATTGTTATGCAATTATTGATCTACAGTATACTGATATATCGATTTAATTTACCTGACAGTTTACATCAAAGAATTTCTAGACTATCTCCGAGAAAAGTTGGAAACGTGAGTTAAATTAAACTTTAATTTTAGGCCTTTATGACTTTATTAATAATTGAAATAGATTTCATCATGGTAAACATATTGTCACGCACTATTTTTTTTAAATAAAGGTTGTACTGTATTTATTCCACTTTAATATATATTAATTTTATTGAATGTCACTAAATGAAACTAAAAACATTAACAGTCAGTTTATTAGATTATAATTGATGCCATTATCAATTTCAAATTCTTTCTTTGTGCTTCCAACTTCGAAGGTTTAAATAATCTCGTTCTAGTCACTGTTTCAATAGTCTGATTTAAATTCCAAAATAAATAATAAGCATGGTTCCTACGCTTCTGGAAAATCTGTTCCACTATTTTAAAAAAATCTTTACTATTTTACATATTGAGATAATAAGTTATTTTCTATTTAAAAAAAATAATAATACATTTTTTTAACTAACCCTAACCCTAAATTTAAGAAATTTTTCTAGACTATTTGTAACTACATATATTAATTGTATTAAAAATTATAACTTAATATTTTAGCGTTTAAAAAGCCTTTCAGAAATAAAGCTCATAATATTTTTTTTAAATTCATATGAAGGTCTGAAATTTTTTTGAAAATGTCTAGTAAACCTGGGAAGGTCAGAGAATTTTTGGGTAAATTGTGTAGGATCCATGAATAAGACCTTTGTAGAATAGGGAACATGATGAATATATTTTTCTAAGAGAATAAAATTTGGGTCGTCATAATCTTCATAGTAGGTGATCATCAATAAATGGGAACAGGAAATATCAATTGATGCAGGTAAACAAAATTCTTTTTTTATCTAAGCACATATTAGAAAACGATAAAACTTCGTTAGTACCTGGACACATTTTAAATCTATGTCCTAATTTTATAATAGCACTGTAGCTGAAAAATATATGTTGTGGTTGTCTCATGGCTCGATATTATCCGTTATTTCGTTACTGATTTCCGTTATTCTAAATAATGTTTTATTAACTTTTAAAATCCATACATTTTAAAAATTGCGTCTTATGATAGTAGTTTCTGTAACAGAATAATTTATTATAGCATATTTTAAGCACCCATTTATATGCGTTCTAGGTAATAACCTCAACAAGTATTATTATTAATTTCCGTTGATCGTTTTGGAATTAATTTCTAGCCCTGGAATGTCTTCAATTGTATTTTTTATATAAGCGCTCACTAAATAGATTACTTATTATATTCACGTTATATGTGTAAGCTAAACTGTTTGTCACATCTTCCAGGTTGCACTGCCTCTATTGTGATAAAATCTTCAAAGACAAACTGGTTTTGAAGGAACACATGCGAAAGAAACTTCACAAAAAAATCAAATCCTCGGATACTTTCTACGACCAGTTTTATCTTGTCAACTATCTTGTACGATTTATATAAATTTGATTTTATTAACTTAATTCAGAAGTGCCGAATGTTATTCCATTCTATTTCAGGAATTGGGTAAAAATTGGAATACGATTAAAGAGGAAAATGACTCCCAATTAGAACGCGAATTCGCAGTAGAGTCGTAAGTTTTTATTTATTGGAAACCAAAATGTATATTTAATAAAAAAAAGTTTTGAAATTGTTAGATATTATTATAATATTATGTTTATTATTATTCTTTCCTTGTAGTGATATACTTTTAGACTTATATTATAATAAACTGAACACATTGAATTAAAAATTGTATTATTTTATTCTCCTTTTAATTAATCGCAATTCGTTCAATTTCCAGAGATTTGAACATTAGCGAAGAAAGGTAAGCTTCCATTAATTGGATCAATAAATGGTTAGATATCGTTTGATTTTTTTTGTTTAAAACAATTCAACCTCAAAGCATGATTGTTGCATACATTTTTCAGCGGGGTGGATGACGAAGAGGTGTGCGAATTGAGAGAAGATGCCAAATGTTTATTTTGTAATCTCTGTTCTTCAACTGGGAAAGTGATATCCGAGCACATGGAGGTGATGTAATAATATCTTGAACAATATCTCTATTTACAATTTTAAATCTACTTTGCAGAAGTTTAACAATACCGAATAACTCCACTTACTTAAGTAACCTTTTTTCCAAATTCTTCTTTCTTTTAAGACTGACCACAACTTCTCTTTGGAAAATATTCGCTCTCAACTCCATCTGGACTTCTATGATCTCCTGAAACTTGTCAACTTTATTCGAAGAAAGGTGTTTTCAATTTTTTAATAATGATGAAAATTTGCTTTTACAAAATTGTTAATATCGTTTATCACTTTAACTTAGTGAATAAATAAATATCATAGATATACTATCTTTGTTTAAGTTTGACTAGATTGGTAATCTAGCTGATTGTTGTCACTTAGTATCGGTTTCTATCGATTCTGGCAAAAATTCAATATTATTAGTAATTACTGTAGTAATATTAAATTCAATAATTGTTTATATGTATCAA
>JAUZNC010009883.1:0-31638 GCA_034780395.1 Vannuccia rotundouncinata | reverse complement strand
TAATTTGTTATTTGAGCAGGTGTGCTTATTTGATTACTTATATTCTAACACTGCTCTGGAGTACCTTATCCTTATTACTCTATAACTGAGGTAAACAATATATTTTCACATTATCGTCAAGAATGAATATTTATTTATATACAGTTGTATAAATAAAATAAATTTATGCTACGTGTCTGTAAAGTTTTAACTTTATCTGTAAAGTCAACTTATTTTTTTATTATATATTTTTTATACTTAATATTTATATTTTATTTATACAGATGTGTAGAAATGCGTATTTAAACAAATTATATATATTATATAAAAATTATATATTTTAAAATAATTGTATTTATCCTTGACGATAATGCGAAAATATATTGTTTACCTCAGTAGATTCTGAGTGTTTATTCTTCTAGTAGATTTTCATTTATCAGATAAAACAGTTCTATGAAAATTTTATAAGCGTATTACATTTATTTCAAAATCTCTTATTTTATATATTATCAAGCATAGAAGCGTGAATTAATTAAATTTGATCGATGGATAAATATGAACCACATTATTCTACATATTTGAGATAATCAGGGAAATCTACTTATTTAAAATTCTTTATGGATTATATTCGCCTTCGACTCGTGGAATAATTAGATTTTAAAATGCGTAAATTCTGATTAATCCTCTACTATATAGAGTAAGATAATTAATGTATACATATTTATTTAATATATATTTAGAATATTTTTATTAGATATTCTCATTATAAACAAACTATCTTCAAATATATTTTCAACCATAGGAGAGTATTTTTTATGATTTCGATTTTTGTAAATAATTAAAACTAATAACCAAATAAACTTTACTATTCGAGACTTTTTGTAACTATACAGTTTTTTTCTCTAATTGACAATTCGTAGTTATAGATATAAAGAAGTAAAAGAACCCAGACAAAATATATAATATACTTTTTAATTGCTTTGTACGTCATTTTTGTGTTTTTTCATTTTTTCTCCCAATCATACAATTCAATCGATAAATTAACACGCTTTTATCTGGACAAATTACAGTTTTATTCCTCTTGAGACTTTATTGAAGCACTCTTCAGTCAATAATTTGGTGTCAAAAATATAATTGGGAAATATTTATGGAGCAAGAAACGGGAGTACAACTACGAATAAATAAAACAATAAATATAACAAAATACGAATTGTTAAATATAATTTAGTTGTGTTATTGATACATATATACTGTATATCATTTTTTAAATAAATTAATATTATTTCAGTTTACAAATATCACTAAAAGTTTTATTTAATATAGTCACCAAATATTATTACGAATATAGAAATAGGAAAATCCTACACATATTTTTGGTTTATTATAGCCAACATAGGAAAAGGTGTTAAATAAAATAACTGTAAACTTTGTTAGAATATATTAATCCTTTTAATTATATTAAATATTAACTATAATTTTTTTTAATAAATTATTTAATATTATATTTAAACAATTTATATGGCGTATCAATTTTGTACATTAGATCATATTTTAAAGGATATTGTATTTTAGCTATTTTAACGTTTTTAAAACCTTATTGTTTAGAATATTACACATTTTTTTACTTTTTATATGTTTGTAGGAATTCATTTATGTATCTGCTATAGTGTTATCTTTACGTATAGACAATACGATAATTAAACTTATACGATCAATGTATAACAACTGATTTAGCCGATGTAATAAAATAAGTGTAGATTGCTAGTGTCCAACGTTATTTTAAAGAGGCAACATATGTTATGGCTATATAGAAATTCCTTTATGGTGTCAGCGAATTCACTTTTCGCATTTAAGATATAATTACTTTATCAGAATTACATTAGCATGATTGTGTGGTATTAAAATGATAATCTTGTACATAAAGCTACAGTTTATTAATGTATTTGAATAGAAATGTTGTTCCTCATTCAACCAGTATTATTAACAGACGTTGACAAATTAATATTATGATTCTTGTTACAATTTGGAAATATTAACCTTATTAGCAAGAGGGAGAGAAATGGTTAAATTATAGAATAGAATAGAAAAACGTTTATTTGAAACATTTGACAGACCGAAAATGAGTACAAATTGGAACATTAAAGAAAAAGTAACGAAAAAAATGGCTAGTTGACAAAATATTTTTGTAAATATTCCTGACTATAATTTTTTTATTTTGAAAGACAGTTCTATCGGGGAGAGATAATTTGTGGTCTCTTTTTCTAAGGTTGGGGCAGCTCGTTTTGATTTTAGGAAGAAGAGGAGCAAGAGTTTCTCTGACAGTTTGAAAAGAGTTTGTCGTCTCTTGATTACTCATAGAGGTCGCTGAGGGGGTGTCCGAATTACAGAAACCGTATTGTTTGGTTTTGGAATGTAGCTCTCAATGCGGTTTTTCCCGGATTGGATTGCGAAGCCCCACCAGGCTGGAGACGCGTACAGCAGCTTAGACATAACGATGGCGTGATACACGTCGTGGAGTGATGTTTTGGGCATTCTATGGTGGTGGAGGATGCGGAGGGCGTAGAGCGATTTAGTACAAGACATTAGCGTTTTGGAAATGTGGCTGCTCATGTTAAGTCGTTGGTCAAAATTGACGCCAAGAATATTAATTTGTGTCACACTTTTTATATGTCAGTTCTTCTGGGTAAACTGTTGTCTTTCTGTCATATGTAATGATAATTTCTTTTGATTTATATTCGTTGAGGTAGATACTGTTTGTTATAGCCCATTTTCTGATATTTTTAAGTTCATAATTTCGTGCATTAGAATTTTGACTGGGTATTATAAGATATGTGTCATCCGCTAATTTTTCCCTTTGGTTCTCGTTGTTAACTGGAGACAAATTTGAGGTTGCGATTGAGGAGGCTACTGGTCCTATGGCTAAATCTTGGATAACACTTGTATTGATTTCTTTTTGGTTTGAGGTTACTCCTTCAAATTTAGTCCAGTGTTCGTGATTTTTTAAATAGTTTTCGAGCCAGTTATAAATTTCGTCTGGTAGATCGAGGTATTTGGATCTATTGCATCGTAATGTTGATGGTTAAATCTAATATTTATAGAAAGAGGTGGTGGAGTTGATTTATTTGGCAGTATTTGGTGCTGGTGATGACATTGCTTGTTAAATATATTGATGATCATAGGCATTAAGTCGCCTGCTTCTGTATTGTAGTTTTTACTTTTAATATAATTTAATTTAATTGCCTGAGCTAAAATGGCAGTATTGAGCACAGTAATGAAATCCTTTAAGAAACGAGGCCTGTTATTTGGAAATGACATATAGAAAAATCAATAAATATTTAAACCGCGTACTAAAGACATGGTAACTTTACCCCTTCAAAGTGAAAGGAAATAACAGGGGTCATGGACCACGATATTGTGACCCGTTCACTATGAGACAATATCACTGAAAAGAGGAAGAGCTGACTCTCTATTTAGGGTTAATTGGTCGACCCCTCTCTACAGAGATATTGGATTCTATAAATAGGCAATCAACTAACAAGGAAAGGGTCACATGACCACAATCGTTTTAAAATGTAAAGGTTCAGAATGTCATTCTATGTTGACAAATTTTTATGAAAATCATATAGTTGTAAAATTGTAATCATTTTCCGAAATATTATTTTGTGTCACCCTCAAAAATTAAATTTTTACTCAATTTAGTTTAAATTTTAAAATATGTTACAATAAAATTGAAAACGAAGATAATTATTATTTTAATTTTAATAGTATTCTATTTTTGTAGACATTAATAAATCCACAAAAAAGAGATTGTTGGATACATTTCTGTTTAATTAGATTTTCCACATTGAAAGAGTGTCCGTTTTGTAAAACTGTACACAATTTCATAAATTATTTCTTTGCGGATATTATCATGTTAGTGTTACATTAACTTAATTTCATTAAAGCTAACTCGGTTCATAAGCTTTTTTTTGCTTTTATGAGATCGTTTTCAGGCACTAACAGGAAATTATAAACAAGTATTCGATACACAATAAATCGCAAGTGATATTCTTCACCAGAAAAAGAAAATCGCTCACTTTATTTGTATAATTGAAAGTCTTCAAATCTTTATCAGTTCAAAATTTTAGCGAATAATTTAAATTTCGTCGCACTTTTTTCCAACTCTGTTTGTATACAATAATTATAAATTGAGATAATATATTTCATAATTACTGCGATTGAAAAATCTCGAAAACGATAGCGATGTTTTATAAAAGTGTGCATTTTAATTGTATTTAAGAAGAAATAGGATGAACAGTTCATTTAGAAGAATTGGATGTAAGTCTATCTGAATGTACTGTATCATTTCTCTCCATATGTATACACATCAACTAATTTATACTTTAAATCAATAGATAATAAAAATGTCATGGTTATGTTTACAGAACGCTATTAATTAGTAATCAATATAACAACAATTAGGGAAATTGAGACCTATTAATAATATGCGACATTCTTATTTAAATATAGGAACATTTATAATTAGCATTTGAATGACATTTTAAATGCTCCTAATCATAAATGCATATTGTTTTCACATGTGTATGCAATTAAAATGTTCCTATAAAATGTTCCAGTTTATCTTGTAACTCCTGAATAAGTACATTTTAAAATATTATAGTTAAACAAATAGCTTGATCAGTGAAATTATTGATACGTAAAATCCATATTCATTAGTGTAAATAAAGATAAACTTCCAAACCACAATAATTATATTTTAAAATATATATATATGCTATATCGGAAAGTTGTAAGGATATTTTATCTCTGTATTAACATTAATACGTGTTTTGATTAGAATGTCCTATATGAATGTAAAATAGAGGGAGTAACAACTTTTAATAATGTTACAAATTGTGTAATTGTTCTTCAAAATGTTCAGGTAATATGCAACTATTTTGACATTTCGTTTTAAGAAAAAACTAAATAAATAGACATCTAAAAGATATTGTTACAAGCTGTATAAATTATAAATGATTGTTAACCGATTCAAATGTAAATTTTAAATTTATAGTTAAGTTAAAATGAAAATAAAAGGTCGTTTGCTTATTATTTGAATTACCATGTATTAGTTTCATTCCACACTTTATCGTATCTCTTCCCATTCCACGTTTATTAATTGTTCTGTAGATTGACTGAAATAATGCTGGACGGGTGAATATAACACTCCCAACGATCGAACAAGTGTTACATTAATTATTTTATAAGTGGATCAAGAAGAGTTAAAATATAAATGCATGTGATCGAGCTGATGTCAATAACTCAAATTAAAATATGACTCTTTTATTCGGTTAATTATTTTCGGAAATTGAAGTCGTTGCAGGTTTTGTTATTAAAGATATTATTATTATGGTGCACTCCCAGTGTTTCGAAAATTTAATTTCTTTGAAGTAAAAGAATTGTGAGAAAATCCAAGAAATCCAACTCACTTTGTAAGAAATTTGAAATATGTTTCAAATTGTTTCAAAGAAATAACTTTGATTTCTTTGAAATTTCTTTCAAAGTTGCTTAAATTTCTTGGATTTTATTGCAATTATTTCATTTAAAGGAAATTATTTTTTTAAAACGTACCATGCTATATAGATAAATCAGTTTATAGAACTTTTCCTTAAAGAAATTAAATATACTGCATATTTAAAGTTTTCAATATAATAAACTAGTGACTCGGTTTATAAATGCAGTAAAAAATTATTATAAAAAAGTGTTTTTGTAACGTTTTCGTCAATGTTGCATCTCTTGTTACAAACAGATTTGGAAATAATTTTTCTTTGAAAAGCCGGAACGATTTTGAAATAGATTCTTTGGATTTAATTGCAATTTCAGAAGAATATATGGTAATATAAAACACTCAACTATATCAATTAACTAAAAAATTAAATTAAATTTGTTAAATTGTGGTTATGTTGTTTACATGATAAATTAATAGATGTCTAATAGAATTTCCAGCAATTATTGTTATATATTAGTTAATTTAATATTGTATTTCGAGTGTTGTATAAATAAGTATAAATTCAATTGACTATGCCAATCAATAGAAAAGTTATCAAAACAATTATGTAAAAACTTTTTTACTTTTAATCGTTCCACTATTTACTTCTGAAAAATCTTTTCCTTTAAGAATATTTTGCTTTATTATATATAAATGTTTAGTTTTTTACAGATATTGTTAGCGTGTAATATTATTCAAAGCGAGAATTTTAATAATAAACTAGTTTTAGTGAATTTCAATAATCAATTAAAACATAATTATAACACAAAATATAGAACCAACTGGTTTTCAAATTTTCCGATATATCTATCTAGAAAATATGTATGCATTTTATCCCAGATTAACAAAACATAATTTCTCCGGTATACTTTGGCTGTTGAGTAAAAGTGGTGCCACCACATTATTTGTGTGATTCTTTTGTTTTCAGATGTACAGTTATCCTATACTTGGTGAATATTTTTCTTTTTGTAAAAAATCGCTTGATTATTTAATCATCATATTTCCTTTTACAGTAATGAATTTGTGCTTGTGTTAAATTCAAAATGAATTAAATTATGAATGTTAAATTTGAATTAAAGCAATCAATAAGGGTTTTCAATCACCATTATTTTCATTATTCATTATTCAAACAACCAAAGCTGTCAGAAGAACACAAAAATATTTAAAAAATTAATTTAAAGCCGACATTGTTTTAAATAATTGTTAGCAGAGAGTGATAACATGTTTGTTGTTATGTTTATCGTCCAAATAATCTGGATTAGTGTAAGAAAACAGCATAACTATTGTACTATTTGGAATTAAACAAAATGCCAAAACTGTAAATGTTTAAGCAGCTGGCTGCATAGCACTCGTGAATAAAAATGTTTTCAATGTAAGATAGAACTCCAAAGCATGACCTCCGTGTGTACATAAATATCTGGAACGCAGGGTAGTTGGCACCACTTATTCACTTATTGGCGTGATTTGTTGTATTCAATTTAATTTGTATTATTATATAAATATTATTAAAACCTTTCTATAAATATTTTAAAATCATCTCAGTCGTATAAGTTTGCAGTCTAAATACCAGTCGACAGAAGACCCTTGCGCACTTATTGTGTCCTTTGATTGTTCTTTCGTAACAGCTGTGGACTTAAATAGTACGTTATTGTCAAAGTGTGATATCATATACAATTGATTTTTACAATCCCGTTCAATATTGATCATATAAAAATTAACAATTTCTCCCAATTTGTAAATTCTTCTGCCATTACTCTACAGATGAAGAATTTAAGTCTATTTCTGTGTGTACAAAATATACGGAGTGGTTCAAAAAGACGTATACACTTTTCTATCTATTTTTATTTAACAATTATTTACATAAGATTTATATACAACATTTCAAATATTTAAACATGTAAATATATTTAATAACAAGTCAGTTCATGTCACATTTTACCTTATATGCTCAAAATGATGTCCATTGTCTGCAATCAGATTTCTACACCGTGAAAGGACAGACTGGCATGCGGTTTTGTAAAGATGATCAGGGATTTCTTGTGAGCAATAAAAAATTCTATCTTACATGGTCCTTGTACTTTAGTCTTTAGTTGGCCTCAGAAATAAAATCTAGTTGAGTGAGATATGGACTTCTTGACGGGTACTCCACTGGCATCAAAATATTGTCAGACTGTAAGGAAGGAGGGGCGTCTTTTGAAAATATTTTCCTGCATTGACGTTACCATTGAAGAACAGGAGTCCTATCAAACTCTGTGATGAGATTCCAGACCAAACTGAAACTTCAGGAGCACTAACTTCTCTTTGAATAACTTCTATTGAGTTTTCTTGCGACCAAAACACACAATTGTGATGATTAACACGCCCGTTGAGTTTAAGTGTGGCGACGTCTGACCAGATAATCGTATCAGGAAATGTTTCATCCATTGCTGTTGAATAAATAAACCATTCTGCGAAGTATTTTGGGATAATCGTCATTAAGCTGACGAAGCAGTAAAGAACGATATGGCTTCATTCCAAAAGCTGGAAACCTTTCTATTACTAGTTTCCAAAAGCTAAATATAACCCAGAAATGAAATTTCAAAAAGCTAAATAAAATCTTATGTAGGTACATATAAGCTGTTAAATAAAATCAAATAGGAAAGTGTATAGATACGTCTTTTTGAACCACCCTATAGTTAATTCCTTAATTCCAATTTAGAAAATAAACTATATTTCACGCTATGACAACTTGAATTTGAATGAATGGAATGTATAGTGTGCCTTTTTGTTTTTATGCAAATTTTTTCCATATTATATTTAGTCTCGAGTTGACAGAGTCCCGTTTCCTCAACCATTGCAAATAATTTAATACAAAAGGGATGTGCTTTAGGTTCGATGTCTGGTTACGGAAATCCACAGGTTGCAATTTTTTAATTCCAACATTTAACAGAATTAAAATGGCACACTGTTTGGCGTACACCACAGATTATACGCTTTGTAAAAGAAATAATTTAAATGTCAAGTTATTCTTTAAAAGTATATTTATATTTTATGAAATATTCAAATGTTTATTTTATATTAAACAGAAATCTTGAGTAAACTGTTTTGAATTGCTATTCTATCTCGTGACGAAATCGTTTTATCATTTATTAATTTCATATTGTATTAATACTAAAACAATCTTACCACGCGCTTCTCATCATTCATAAATCTCTAGGTAATACAAATAACCAATTAAAGCTACAATTGACAAGAATAATTTATTACATTTTTATTGTTATTAGATTACAAATCTTCCTTCCAAACAGTAACTTCTCGTCTCGACATTACTCATCCATCTTCTGTTTTATTTTAAAATTGTAATCACAAACATGCCTCCCATAGATGAGAACTCTTGTTTTAATTAAACAAAATAAATAGATGCGTAATTGAATCCAAACTTAGAAACAAACTTCAAAGTTCAACTTACCAAAGCATGCTTTGAATAGGAAGGCTTATTAAGCGTGAGCCAGAGAACATTCGCAATCGCTCGCCAACGAGTGGTTGCCTTGGGGACGGTAGGATCAGCGAAGTATCCCTCAAAATCCACCAGCGAATACTTCTGCGATCGGAGTTGAATATAATGGATCCAGCAACACTTTTCAATAATTTGCTCGGGAATGCGCCAGTACTGGAGCTCTCGCTCCAAAAGAGGTCCACACAGGTGCAGTGGTAAGTGCAATTCGCCGATTCTGTGATAGTTGAGTATGGATCGGAAGATCTCTGGATCCCGGTCGAAGAAGTACTCTCCGGTGGCCTGCCGATAATACTTACTCCGTGGCGTAAGTCGCGATAGCCGCGAACCGGGGATTTTGCGAAGTGTCTTCTCCTTAGTTTCGAAGACATTCCCGCCAACATTGATCTTGACGCTGGGTTCCTGGGCGTCCACGCAGTCATCCTCGTCACTGTTGTCGTCTGAGTCGTCAAGTAGAGCATGGTCACGTATTGGGGCGCCGATTCTCGAGCTCACAAATACTCCGTGCATCTTCAGATCGACGGACTGAAAGGAATGAACCAGTTGAACCAGATGCCTTGCATTTGAACTTTATTTACAAGAAGGTAGTAGCTGTTTAGGGTTCTCGTATTAATACATGCACTTGCGAATGCATTATATGTTGAAATTTATTAAAACCAAAAACCATACGTTAACTCAGCAACTGTTAAGGTGGAAAATCAGAAAACCCTTCGACCAATCAAATTAAAGCCAAAAAATGGTTACAATTATGAACTATTGAACTTCGTTATTGAAACATATATTTTATATGACATTATTAATGGTATTATATTGATACGATAATGCTGTATATTTAAAATATTATAGTACAAACTATGACGTACGTGTGAAGTTAACAGTTTATAGTATTACATATTAATATTCAATTCCACAAACTTTATAGCCTAGCTATAGCCACTAGGAGTTTGGTGACAATCAATAATGTGAATTATTTTATTATTTGTAGAAATGTGTCCTTCAGACTATAATTTAAAAAATATATATTATATTGTTAAATATGTTAATATGTTATAAAAAAAAATGGTATATATACATTAGAAAAAGTATAAAATTCCTACCTACATTTTGTAAGATTACATATTTCTATATTTAACTATTTAATATCTAATTATTACGTAAACTATTTATCTTCAATAATTTATAGAATCTCGTGACATGTATTATTTATTATTTCTAATTTCTGACTGATCAAACAATTTCAAAGTTAATTACAAGTCAAACTTTAAAATTACTTAAATGTGGCGAAATAATTAGTTCTATGCGGGTCCTAATATAATGAATGAAGACTAATAACCAGAAAGACATTTCGCAGTCTTTATGAAAGTCCATAATAGTGTTCTACACTCTTTTCTACACTTTTTAAATAATTCGGGAAGTCTTCAAAAAGGAAATTTAATAAAAATTACCATTCGAAAATGTTATATAATTTTTATTTATAAAATGGAAAAATTATGTATTCAATGTTGAGTTATTGTATGAAAACGAGTGCAACAATTGAGTTCGCGTAGGCGAACGAACAAGTTGTACGAATTTTGAATACAATAACGCAAAGTTATTAGTTTTGTGCTTCTAGTGATAGATATCTACTATAATGAACATTCATAAATGTTAATAGATTTTTAACAAATAGTTCCCAATTAATTAATTACTTTAATTTAAACTACTCATAAATACGCACTTTCAATTCTATATTTTTATATTTAGATTAATAACACAGAACTAATAAAATGGTTAAGTTGTATTTGTATATAATACTTGTATTATATTTAACTGATAGTAATATTTATTCTATTGACATAATCTATGTTTTAAAAATGCCAAAAAAATATACGAAAAATATCTACATTATTATTTTGATCAAAGAAATGTTTAAGTATTGTCAGGATGGGTCCCCTGTGTATTAAGCTGCATAAAAAAGTGTCGAATAAAATCAACTTTCTAAAAAAAATTCTCTGAATTTATCCATTAAATTTAATTCAATTGTAAAATCAATATTTTTTGACGAAGATATTGAAATAGATATTGCAATATATTGAAAAAAATATATAAATATCTATTGCTATAATGTTGCTATAGAAATTTAAATAGATATTGATATATAGATATATATATATATGTATATATAGATATTGAATAAGATATTGAACTGGATATTGAACTTCAAATTGCCATACAAGGAAATAGATATTTTAAAATGTTTGTACATTATCTACAGTATATAGCCACCATTTTATTTTAGCCAGTTTAGTCATATATTTTCTTTATTGGCGCATTTTGGC
Source organism: Vannuccia rotundouncinata (assembly GCA_034780395.1). NCBI lineage: Eukaryota > Metazoa > Platyhelminthes > Proseriata > Coelogynoporidae > Vannuccia > Vannuccia rotundouncinata. Next base: position 20,321 of record JAUZNC010009883.1, on the reverse strand, counting down.
TATATTTATTTATCTTTTGGTTTGAAATTTGAAAATATATCATCCTGTTTTATTAGTCATTATTTTTTGTTGTTTTAAATTAAAAAAATATTTTAATTCTTTATCTAATGTACAAGTAGGACAAGAATTATTGTACAGAATTTCTCACTTTCAAACCAATTAACAATTAAATTTGCTTGAATTCTATTTTTCCATAAATTTAAAAAACGTTACAGACCACATTAAAATTTGGAGGGGTACTTATTTATATTGGAGGGACAAATATATAAATATAAATCAAATAATTTCAGAGAATAGCATAAGACTTACGCGCCTATAGACACACAAACGACCATACATTCTTAGCCTTTGTATTAATGGGATGCAATCGTCGAGCCAAGTTCGAATGGAATTCGACGTCCTAGTTTGCAGTGAAATGGATTTTAACAACTGCCAGACCATACTTATAATTCAATTCCGCCAACTAATCTAGCTTGAGATATACACGGAGTTGAACAGAAATGACTTTTCGATCTATAATTGCATATTTACAATTATTATAAATGTTGAATAATTTGGAATAAAACTGGAGAATTGGCTCTAATTGTCATATAAAAATTCTAATTTTCGTGGAAAAACGAAGCGAACATTTAGTGATAATTATTTTAACACGATAAACTTCAATTCAAATATTACACTTCGGGAAATATGACAACTGTCACATGAATAATAATAGTAAAAATATTAATCTTATATCTATCTATCTGTATACATATATAATTACACGGCTGTACAAATTTGGGTTAATATCCTCACATTTTAGTTGTCTACTAAAATTCTACCACGATAAAAATATTCTCTTTTAATGAAAACGTATGAGTTAATGAATGTCAATGTTCGAATTAAATTTGATTCGTTTAACGACAAACTTCTCTACAAATCGTGGTCCCGAGTGAGAATTTGAATAACTATTTAAAAAACACTGTTTTCTGTTTTGTTGGCGGTTGAAATCGTAGAAAAACGGGAAGAATATGAAAAAGATTTCTCAAAATTGTTAACGATAGGGGTACTTAGAAAGCGAAATTATTGGAGTAATTGGAATAATTTTGTAAAGGGATTTAATTGCTTTAAAAAATGGGGGAATAATTTATATCGACAAATACACAATATAGATAATTTCATTGTTATATTAAATCGGTTTCATCTTTCAAAAAATTAATTTAAAAAAATAGTTTTTCTTGCGCACAAACTGCCATTTTCTTTTTAAGGGATTTCAACATAAGTCCAAAACTTGATCGAATAATTTCCATTAAAAATAAGTTACAACCATACAGTCTTAATTAAAATACAGACATTTTTGATGAATAAATAAAAAATTCGGTGACTGTCGGAATTTGTATGCTTCGTATAGAGAGATTAAATGGTTGAAGGATTTGCTTGTAAACTTTGAGAAAGAGTTTGAGAGTTTCGTAGTTTGGACCTTCTCAACTTTTAAAGATGGATGCAGCCTTTTTAGAGTTTATGTTTCAGTTCATTCATACTACGATTATTTGATTTAATAGATTATATAGTTTATATAGTTTATCCGAATATATAAAATGATATATTTTTACGTTACGTTGATATTATTTAATTTATTGATTGTCAAACTTAAAAACTGAAACATTTTTATCCAAAATATTTTATTTAAATATGTCATGATTAGTTATTATACCAGGTATTATGAGTTACATTAGCATTTAAGTTAGTCAATGTGCGATGCTTTTTAAAATTTCCATCATTTTGGTTAACACACTCTTCAATTCGTCCATGAATTGAGGCACATATTTCCGTGCAAAAATTATCATCAAATATTTTCAATGTATCAATGATACCCGGTCGCAATTGATCAAAAGTTCCAATTTGTTGTTTAAAAACCTCATCTTTCACAATTCCTCATACAGAAATTTTGTAGCCAAAAAATTCGCTGTTGAAGTGTAAGTCGTGGCATGATTCACAAATAAATCGACAGGAAACTGCTTTAGTACTTACCTTAAATATGCGCCAATTCTTTATTCTAATTGGGACAATCTATGTCGATTTTTATGGTTAAACTCATTGGCGTTTCAATTTAAATATACTATTTTGGATTATAATGTTTCAGTTTAAAAGTTCGACGGATACTTCTGGGACACCCTGTATATTAAGTATCTATATTTATTAGGAAATTTTATTTAAAGAAATAATTGATAGTAATTAAATATCGTTTTTAAGTAATTCCCGTAAAGTTTTCTGTATCCGTTTACAATTTGGTTTTCATGACCTTTTCATTTGGTTTTTAGATTCATTCTAACATAAATCTAACATTTGAGGTTAGTTTAAAAAACAATCTTTACTACATTTATAAAATACAAATGATACGCAATTTATGTTGTTACTAATAATAATATTTAATGGTCATCAGAATTTTATTTTATTTCATTGAATATACAATTCTTTATACTACAAAGTTTTGGATTAAAACGAAAACATTGATTTTGAAAGTATGTAAATAGTCAAAAAATAAAGAAGTTCGAAGTTATTAATGCGTGAAGGATACATGAATGAATGCTTTTTCGAAGACACCTTTTTAAATGTCAATTATTGCAGTCTTCGTATATAGACAAATAGTTCTAAATATATTAGTGCACCTTTTTTAATTTATATTTCATGGAAACACCCTAGTGACGATGACTATATATTATACTTCGTAAGAAGAAGACTTGACAAATTAATAACTTCAAAAGTATTATCAATTTTTTACAACCTTTTTCTTAAAAAAGTTGAGATATAGTTGTGTGTAAATTGAAGTTTGTTACATATTATTATTTAAAAAAATAATAATAATAACGAGTTTTAAACTTCAAACAAATGTATATAAATTTTCAGATTTCTCCATATAATCATATATTAATACAAAAATGTAAAAGATTGTTATTATTATTACAAAATTTATAAATTTCTTCAAATTCAAATTACGAAATAATAAAAATAATTCAAAATATTCAAGTTAGTTAAGAATAGAGTGAAATAAATAGATATATATATATATTTAATGAGAATGTTAATTAAATATATATGTTAAGTCCAATAATATTTAATGATATATTATTATGTTCAAAAATGTAAAAAGTTGTAAAGAAAAAGTGTAGAGTACTATAGACCTCATTATATTGTTGGTATAAGGTGGAGGACATATTGGACTTATAGTTAAGTTACCATCTCATTAAATATATATGTATTTTATTTATCTGTACTTTACTAACTTGAACATATTTTGAATTATTTTTATCATTTCGTAATTTGAATTTGAAGAAATTTCTAAATTTTCTTGAATAATAACAATCTTTTACATTTTGTATTAATATATGATTATGGAGTAATCATAGACAAACAAAGATGATCGTTGTTTGTCTATGGGAGTAATCCGAAAATGTATATATATTTGTTTGAAGTTTAAAAATCGTTCTTATTATTATTTTTCTTAAATAACCTTTTTGTTATTTCAATCTTTCTTCCGCTTTTTAGAAATGGCCTGGCTTTTGACAAACTGTGAACCTTTTGGTCCTACATATAGATATTTTTTATCAACTACTTAGATTGGAAATGTAAAGTATAGGATCGATTAATTTAATCCATACCCAATATAGTATTCAAAATTCAAATAAATAAATAATTATTGCTGCATATTGATAATATTTGTGCGCCTAATATTTTATTTAATAAAGAGTGATATAATCATTTATAATCATATATTATAAGACTTGATCGTAATATATTTTTTCCAACGATTTATATTATTTCATATATTCAAATTCGTTTAGAATATTTTCCCTTACAGACAATAGTTTGTGAATGATAAATTTAAATTTAATATGATAATTTAATTATGATAAATTTAAATGATAAATTTGATACTTGGAAACAGTTATTCATTATTAATTTTTATTAACTATAATACCATAAAAACAGTTCATTTCAACATAGGAAAAATTGGAAAATGTAGTTAATTACAAATCCCACTTCTACTTAGAAAAAAAGAATACACGATTAATTATTAAACAATATTAATGTTGCAGTTTACGAAAGAACAATTTCCAAATGTAGCTTTTTCAGTTGGCTTCATTTGCTTTCATCCGATTGCTTGTCTTCGCCTTATTAAAAATAGTGCCATCAACATTACTTTGGGCTACTACAGTACTCTTCCACCGCCCGTCCTGCTTTAGTTCCACTAAGCCGAGCCATTTTCACTTAGACGAGTGGCCGAAGTTCGACGAAAAGAGTGCTCTGTATACTGGGCAATATTTGGAAGATTAAGAAATGTCGCGATATATTTTGGCAGCGCTCCAACAGTGTTTACACCAAGTGGTTGCTTACTCAGTTTATTAAACTTCAAACACTTCAAATTGCAAACACTCTTTCATCCGACCTACAACTGTGCTGCCGAACTGCTTGATCCGTTTTTGATGATTTTATGCGTATTGACAAACTTCCATTATTGAGTAAAGTAACATCGTCATATTCAAGCATAACCACTTTTGATATTCATAGTGCGCCTTGAATAGCAACAAGGGCTATAATTTTTCTTAATTTGTTGTCTAACGTTACAGGAGAATTTATTACAAAGTTGTCCATATTTTGCTTAGAGAATATTGCACCCTGTTTCGGACAAGTTTTTGTATTATAACTTTTTTATTATATCCTTAACAATGCATATGCTCCATGGAATGTATGTTATACTCCAGTTGTCGGAGCAAATACCACTAGAATATTCAAATCTCCTCTTTTCTTAAATACTCCATAATATCAATCATTGGAAAAATAACATATGCGCACTCGTGACCTCGCAGAAACTTTTCACCACTCATGGCAAAAACCTTCTGCACAATGTACTATTATAATATAATATAATTTATAATAATAAGTGAATTAATTACGATATCAGTGTATACATATAAGTCATTGGATATGGGAGGTATTATATAGATTTTTATTATTTATTACTTTATTTGATTGGAAAACGGTGTTTCAACGTAGAAATATTGAATAATGATTTTTATATTTTTCATTTTTTATTGTGAAAAACAGATACTCTGTCTTCAATGCATTCATTATTTTTAATTGAGATTGACTTTGAAGAAAGCACTTATAAATGCGTACTACCTGGATTACATTCTTTTCAATTTATCGCCCTTGGCATTTATCAAGATATTTTAACAATGAACCCAGAAAACATTAACCATTGTTTATTTATCACATACTGACTGGATAACGCTGCTAATAATAAAGATAACGTTGCTAATGGCAATCAATTCAGGTGCTCTGATGTCATAAGTTCTGCTCTAAATTTGTTATACGTTTGTTTTCAGATATCAGAAACGCTTTGAATAGTATAAAAGTAAAGAAAGAATATTTAATATAACGTCTAGTGTGTCAGACAAGAGCATAAAAAAATAACGTTTTCATAAAAAAGATAATAAATCCAAACTACGGAAAGAACCTTTTAAAAAAGCAATTCTAAAAGATTTAAAACATTAAATGAAACAACAGAACAGAGAAAAAATCTGACATGTAATGTCTTATTTCATACACTGTCAACTTCAAAGACACGGAAAATATGTTTTTAAAAACTACAATAAAGTAACCGCGTACCGAACTGCCTCAGTTAATAATCGATAGTGAGAACTGTATAAGTAAGAATTGTAAATGGGATTAAAACAATTTTGCTACCATACTATTTCTACTCTGTATCTACATAGAAATTGCGTTTAATAAGATGTTATCAACATGGTTCTGAATTGATAACCTCCCACTCCGAGGTCTCTTTCTCTAATCACTACAAGAGGTCTTCAATGCGATAGAATTTTGGTAAAGTCACTAAAAATATCGTTCTTGGATATCATCAAACACGTGAATGACCTTCCCATCAATCATTTTTTGTAAAAATGAATTTGCAATAATTGCTGAACATAAACGTATCTACGTAATTTCCAAAATAAATTCCGCGATAATTACCAGCACCTTATTTTACAATTGTCATATTTAAATTATTATTAACAAATTATGGTTATATTTGTAGTGTAAACATGTAATGTTAATTATATTTATTGTCCGAAAATTTTTCAAACTTATAAGTAACCTCCCAATTGCATACAAATATATTATTGGAATTTTAATCACATATCGTTATTTTTTCATTGACAAAAGGTCCCAAAAATATAATCACGACCCCCCCCTCCCTGATAAAAAAAACCTGGATACACCCCTGATTATTGTAAACAATACAAAGAAAACAAATATATTATATTCAAAAAGGAATTATCTTGGCCTATATAATCGATACCTATTGAGAATGTTTGGACTTAAAAATATAGTTATCTAATTATGGTTCGGCTTCAGTTTTATAATATGTTTATATATTATAATAATTTATGTAAAATCTAAAATGTCTTTCATTTAATTTATAGACTAGTAAGTCGTGTGAAATATTAAATTAAATATATCATACAATTAAATTCTGCTGTTTTAGATGTTTATTAATTTTAATGTTGAATTTTAAGTTTACAAAAGTACAAACAAATTATTTGTACTTTGTAAACTTATAATTCGTAAATTAATGGGAGGTTAATAGTAATACCATTTTTTTATTTAATAAGACATATTTTCTAAAACGATTTTCAAATAAAAATATATTCTTAAAATTGAAGGACCTTTTTAAAAAATTTGAAAGGGGATAGGATAATTTTTATATAAATGATTCTATTAAATTTTTATAAATGTTGCAATTTGTCATCACTATCGCTCATATTTAAATTGAAAGAAGAATCCTTAAAAAGTGTTCCAATTGTTTCTAATTCTTTAAATTGAGAAACAAACATGATACATGTAGAGACTTGTTTAGAAGTATGTAGATTTCATTTAAAAAATCATATAAATCAATTATCATATGTAATTTCAAATTGTGTTTTATTTTAACAGTCACTACTAAACAGTAGTATAATAAATAAACCCCTATAAACTTCATCGTTATTTTTTCTTCTGAATTATTATGAAAAAAAATTGCATGTAACATTTAAGAATTCAGAAACGCATAATTAATTGCCCAGATTTTATTCCAGCTTTATTGATTTTTTCTGCATTTCTAAAAGTCCTTAACAAGCAGTCTATTTTGCTACGCAATTATCGCAAATTTAACGTTAAATAAATATAAATATTGTAAGTTATAAATTTAATTTTGTTGTCTTCTTGCTTAAATTTATTTTATTTTAAAATCTTTAAATTCTTCGGGTAAATATATTATTGTTTAATTTCGAAAAGCAGTATTTTTAAAAGTATGAACAAGTAAGAATGGATTCATACTTTTAAAGTCAATACTGGTCATTGTAATAATACATTATTCCTTGTTATAAATCGCATATTATTTAGCGAGACTTTAAAACTATAAATATTAAAAAACTTTTTAAACCTTTTAACATTGAATTAGGGTAGTCACTATATATGGCTATAACATTTTAAAATAGGGAATTAATTCAATTTTTTCAACTTTCTAAAAAATATGTACATAATTTCAAAAATATCTGCTTCAAATTTTCGAAATGTCGCATTTCTATATATATTTATATGAATTTTTAAATTAAATTAATTAATTAAATTGTAGAAGTCAAGGAGTTCTCAAGGAGTTCTGCTCTTTCTCCTTTTAATGTGAAACTGGCGCCTATTTTATGATATGCAAACATTAAATGCAGTAATCTTTCTTTATTCATATAATCATAATATTGTAATTTTTCGGAATGTTAAAGTCTCTAAATCAGTATTTGGAGGCTCGGCTTAGCCTATTATCATACGTTGGAGGAGATTGGATTAAAAAAATCATCGTTTGATTTTTATTTTAAGTCCATTCTCATGCCATCTTATGTGTAATGTCTTACCAAATATTTTATTATTATTATTATTGCAATATTTATTTTACCTAATAGGTATGTTTTATACATATTAAAATTTAATTATGAATTCGTAGAGAAACAGATTTCATATCAACCACTTTTTAAAATGGCGCCCTTTTATACATTATTGCCCCCCCCCCTTTCAATAGCAGGAGATGTCGCTGGTAGCAAATAGATGTTTATTATATTTTTTTTAAGTGCCAGATTAGTCATTTATTTTTATCATTTTTACCGATTAACCAACCGTTACTCCTCAGTTTAAAAAAATAATATCTACACTACATTCTCATTGCATATGTATATATGCCAGTATATATGCCAGGCGTATATCTTCAACACGATTAGTGATATCGTTCGCTTTTGGCACGTTTCTTTAGGGACAAAATTTGATATATTTGACACTGAAGAGAGTATTACGGTTGGAACTGCATTATCAGCAGAGGTTATAGGGCTAAAATGTGGATGAGATATATGAAAGTAATATCTAGATGGAATCAAGTGTTATTTTGGATAGGAAGTAAACTTATCTCGATTGATAATCTATTGTTCGGATGGAAATATGATTCAATTGTTTTACTAAACTGTGTTGTGGTAGTATCTAAATCTCCTATAATCATGCATAATTAATAACACAGAAGACCTTGGTTAACTACAACAAATTGGAAATGATTATCTAAGTATCCCTTTAGATATTTTATAGCAAAAACTTATGGATTGACAACCTAAATTAATTGCAATTAGAGTCAGGCTATACTGAAAAAGTATCAGAATCATTTCCTTACAATAAAATTACAATTATTGTAATAATAAAACATAACCTTACAGTGGGTCATTTTTTGGAAAATGCAAAATATTCATGATCCATAATTTATAATATTCGATTGATAATTCTTAAGATTTGTATCTTTAGTAGATCCATTTGTCAAATATATATATGGTGGTGAGTTAACTGTGGTATAATCAAGACATTATAATTTAATAATGAAACCCAAAATGAATAATAAAGAAAAATGTTCGCACTTCCCAATTTTTATATTCTAAATTATTATAATTACATTCCATAAAGATATTATATATTATAATTTAAACAATACTCTACGCGCCCTCAAATTCAAACTATATTGTACATAATGAGGAAATTAGCCTACAACTAACCAATAATACAGAAAATATAATCAAAAATTCAATAATCCATAAAAATTTATGTAATCTAAAAAAATGAAAATTTTAATATTTTACTAAAATTTTCAAATATAAATTCATAATTGTCTATTTAGTGCATAGAAATTGACTAACATAACAATTTCGCTTTCAATATTAAAACAAAGTCAATTTCTATGATTTAGTGATATAATAATTTCGAATCAAATGTCTCACGAAAGAGCGCCCGCGCTTTTGAGCAACATAAGTTTGTATCCTAATGGCATTTACGGAGTTGTCAATCAAATAAACTCTTTGGCCCAACAAGCAATGATAGAAAATTATCAAGTTCCCGATTACATCGTTGATTTGGACAATGATTTAGTTGATTTAGATAATGAAACCTTTGATGAGATTTTTAATGATAAAAAAGATAAAATATCTGGAATCTTCAATAAAGAATTGGATTCACTTGAACGTATTAACATGCCATCGTCTTCTTTGAAACAAATGGAAACACATATCCGATGGTTATTGTTGTTTTTAGAGTCAAATAATTTAAATGCCAATATAGAGACAGTTTCCATTGCAATACTGAATGACTACCTCAGATTTTAATATATTTTTTTTTGAAGAAACATAGGATGGACATTTCTATAGATACTTTTTTGTTAATAGACCTGATGTCAACATTATAGCCGACGTACAATTTTCTAAATCCAATAGAATGAGGAAGACAATAGTTTCAATATTTAAGAAATCTGGTCAACTCAAAACAAAAGTATATTCCGTAATTGAAATGAATGATATGGCAAAAATTAAACAGTATTTTGACAGGAGTTCACTCGAGGCACTGTAGGATTAAATAATTTTCAATTTAATATACTTTTTTTGGATTGAGAGGTCGGGAAACGCTGCCATTTCTCAAACGGTAAACAGTTTTTAAAGATTAATCAGGACATTCTTTCTAAAAATTAAAAAGGTTTATTGAAAAGCGATGAGTATGAAGACCTGAAGCAAGGGTGTGCTTATGAGGACAAAGAACATCCACAGAAGTGTTTCGTAGTCGCTTGGGACCTGTACCTATCCAAAACCTCAGCTAGTAATTTTTTTTTTCCGAATCCTTGCAAACTTGTTTCCAAAAAGAACACGACTGATTTTTGTGAAGGAGCTAAATTAGGCAAAAATGCATTGGACAATTTCATGAAGAAATAAAGTCACCGCCTTTCACTCTCCAAAAAATACACAAATCATTGCATTTCTGTGACTTTGGGGACAACTTTAAAAGTAGGTGGCTTTTCAAACATGGATATTTCGACTATCACTGGTCACACAAATATTCAAAGCGTTTATCAGGTACAATAGAAAAAGAAGAGAAGAAGATTTTGAACAACTATCCCAAATTGTTCCAGTCAACAAGGTTTCAAAAACATCCCGAATTGTTGTCGCTTCGTCTTCCTCCGTTAATTTAGCAGAAGATATGTCTGGAGGACTGACAAATGTTTTTTTTAACGGCACATTTAGCAACTGTGAAATCAAAATAATGAAGTAATAGACAGTATTTCAATTTTCTACTGATTTATTGACATTAACATTTATATATATATTGTATCAATACTATGTGTAAAAACGTTATATAATATGAAATGTTAAAATATGTGATTTCCCTAACTTTGTTGATTATTTTTCATTTAACATTGACATTTATATATTATTCTATGAATTCTATGTATAAAATTTGCTATTTGATGTTGAAATCTATGATTTCCCTTAACTTTGTTGCTTGGACCAATCTATTCATAATTTGTTAATTTAAATTACCTATATGTTTTAAAACGAATTTCTATTACACAAAAATACAAATTGATGACTGCATTGTTGCAGGCTTTTTTCCGAATTGCATAGAATTGAATTACGTACAATATTATTTATTAAGAATAAGCGACTATGCAGAAATATTTATTTAATTATTTGGAATATGTGTTTATGCAGTAATAATAGTTGTTAAAGTACCTTATTAAGGTATTTTTCACACCTAATTTATTTTTTTAATTTTCTCTGTAAATATTTCAATAACATATTTTTTTAATTATTTACATCAATCGCTTTAATTATAAAGGTTACCAACATCCTTCAATAATAATCAAAGTGATAACGGTGATCATTTTGTTTTGCAATATTTGAAAACCAGTTTATATTATAATAAAAGATCCGTTTTCAAAATGTGTAGAAGGTTTTATTACATAGTCAAAAATAAATTTACTAATGCAGGGATCAAGTTCTGTGTTATGTAATGTTATTTCCAAAGCAAATATGAAATAATATAAGTTCGGGATCCCAGAGGGCTTTAATCAAAATATTTGGTGCAAAAGGTTTAATACTTTTATCAAGTAATAGTATCCATGGGATGATCAAATATGTTAGTCTTCAGTTGCAGAAATTGTACATTATATTTTATGAGAATTTTAATGTTTTTCCATATTAAAGAATATGAGAAATTGTTATTGTTTTCACCCAATTTTCATGAAAATGCACATTTTAGTCACATTTTTAATAAATTGATGCATATCATTTTGTTCATTCAATCGTTTTTAACATATTTCAAATAAAATTATATGGATAAGTCAAACTAATTATTTTCTAGAAACATTTGAATATTGGTTCTCAAGCTGAAATATGCCTAAAATAGGCTTTAGTACTAATAATAATAGGTTTCTGAAAAATGATTAGCGTGACTTTTCAATGTAATTTTGCTTGAATTATGTAAAAAAACATTAAGATTAACAAATTGATATGCAGCATTTATTTTATTTTAAATGTGCATTTTCATGAAAATTGGGTGAAAACCATTCAAATTTTTCCTATTTTTCCTATAGGTAAAAACACTAAAATGCTCATAAAAAAATAATGTACATTTTCTGCATCTTATGACTTACATATTTGATCATCACATGGATCATGTTACTTGATAAAAGTATCAAACCTTTTGTACCAAAAATTTTGATTAAAACCTTTTGGGATCCCGACTTTATAGTCTTGGGGGTAGAATAAGCCGCCTTTCTATGATATTAGATCAGCAGCGAAAAATGCTTCAATTCTATTTCTGCACCTGTCAAGTTGATAATTAAATTTGGGAAATAGAGATTACACTCATGTACAAGATTTTTTATGACCTTGCATATTTTATTTATGTGCGTGTCTTTCTTTTCATTTATATTAAGACGTTATATTACTATTGAAACTGAAAATAAATACCAGCTGCGACACCTTAGTAAACCACTCGACTTTAATTTTATATAGTAAATAGAATAGAAAATAAGTATATTATTTGAAGAAATTCGGTAATCAATTACAAAACTGCGTCTGTTTGTATAGATTACAGAATTAAAATAATAGTCTTTGGGACAGACCAAAGACAAGAAGAAAAATTAAAAATGCATTGTTGCAATCATCATAATGTAGCTCAAGCTAGATAAGAGTTCTACTGTTTTCCGACATTAAAAAACTCCTAGATATCTATGGTTTTCATCAAAATATTTATTTTTAAGTATATTAACATGAAACTCTTATTTTTCGCCATTTTGAAAATTTGTTGCATACCAGTCAACTTTAGAAGTGTTTTTTACACACTATAATAACAATTAGATGGATAGATTAAAGTGTTTATTTTCCAGATACATTTATGCAAATATTAGTTGATACCACAATGTTAGCAATAAAATAGTATTGTCTATATTTTCTATATATATTCAAATGTATCTGGAAAGTAAACACTTTAATCTATTCATCTAATTGTTATTTTAATGTGTAGAAAACACTTGTAATCGTGATTATAATGGTATGCAACAATTTTTCAAAATGGCGAAAAATAAGAGTTTTGTGTTAATTTAATTTAAAATAAGTATTTTGATGAAAACCAAAGATATTTATCCTATTCTTTAAAATGTGAAAACAGTAAAAGGCTCTTATCTAGCTTGAGCTCCATTATGATGATTGATATAAAAATGCAAATATTATAATATCTATATATTCTTTTCTTCTTGCCTCAATTTTTCCTGTCAAAGTTGTCTGTCCCAGTACGAACTATAATGTTATATGAGAAATACGATCTTTGTATTTTACACAAGGAATAGGTACCAATATAAATAAGTATGGTGGAATCTTAAACCATATTATTTATGAAGATAATTTTTACATTTTATTTGTTATACAGAATTATAATGTTACACCGATTTTCATTTTTACAAAATCAATTGATATAACTTTATTAAACATTTTAACAAAGCGGTTGAAGAAATTGATCTCTCCAAGTCATTTAATTTTCTCTTTTATAATGGCTTTATCTTCCACACACATGTATAACGCAGAGAACCGAAATAATTTCCCTAAAACTTTTTATTGTTTTCTCTTTGTAAACATTTAAACCGCTTTAATTAATTACATAGACTTGAAGCTTAGAATCCAACAATTATAAATAAATACGCATTTGTTCAATTTAACGAAATTGAAAAACAAGTTTTTATATATAATTATTATTCACAAATTATATTTTAACATTTCATGTATGTTAAATTGATTTATTGACCACTATACTGTTTATTTAGAATACAAAAAGTTGAATGCATCAATTTTCTTCTTCTATTGTATATCTAAATGTACAATCAATTTTGTTTCGATTTTATTCCCATTATTTAATTTACTAAAAAAATTGATTTAAACCTTAACCCGATCGTTTCAAAAAATAACATCTTAAATTGGTGAATAAATTATTTACGGTTTATAAAATAGTTATTGTACATAAAATTAATTGTAATGAAGTTCTTAATACAAATACTATAATCCCTGTTGATCGGTATCATAATTGCATTCTCTTTTAGTATTGTATATAATTTATATTAGGCATATATAGATATATTCAACATTAGAATAAAACTTTGTAAATTGAAATATTTCAGAAGTATGATACTCTAAAGTTCCAAGACTAATTATAACTTGGTTTTCATCCAAAAAGATTAGTTCGATGTAATCAAATAAAATTGAAATATTTATCGTTATTCGTCTAAAGTCACGACATATGGTTTGGATAGGTTCTTCGAAAGTATTTATTTCTATCAATTGATTTCTTCTTTCTGTTTTACTAGAAAGTTAATCAATACAGAATAGCAAATTAATTCCAGTTGTACTGTACTTCTTTCACTAATTTGAACCAGTGAAACTAAAAATTTCGGTGGTCTTATTTAAATAAAACACTGAATTATCTGGTTAACACACAAAAAAAATCTTACCAAATACTATTATACAACTAAAATTTATTATACAATTAAATCTGCATTATTATAGAGTAAACTTTTCTCACCGTGTTCTTCTTTACTTTTCGAAGAATTTCTGAATTAAATCTCCCTAAACCAAGTGAAAACGATGCCATGGTTTCTCTGTTAATTTAGAGCGTATGGTAGGTACTTATTACAGCCTAATTAGTTGTCCATAAACACTGATATTTAATAAAATGGGATTAGTGTAAAGTTTCTAATGGTAATAATGACGTACAAGATAAAAACCCTCAACCAACGTGCAGTTCAGAAGTATTTTCTTAGATTATTAATAGAGAAGTCAACATTTTCTCTGAACATATGGTGCATTAGCAGGCGATGATAGGCTGACGAGAAAACATTGTATATTCCGCAAAGTAATTTTTTCTTTATTTCTATACTTATTACAGATTTAGACGTGAATTGCATTACATGATTTTTATCTAGTCACGATTTTCGCTGTTAGCTATTTTGTATTATTAAAACAGCGATCTGTTTTGAATATGCTTTTTATTTCACCTATATATAAACATTCATATTATTCTAAACCTAATTCTTGTATATGTATTTTGTACATTATTTTATTTATTAAAAAACTGGCTTCGTCGCTAAGCAATTTGCAGGTTGTCTGGTGATAATATGAAAACAAAAAAATTAAGTGAGGAATTTGTAATTCAGAAAAATGGATTGCTCAGAGCATTGTCCGCAAAGTGGAGTGTTAACGAACTTTTCTGAGTAGCCCGTTTGTACCAAAAGCCGACTTTTCTCCAATTATTTTAAACAAATAAAACAAGAGCAACTATTTACTTTGTTTTGTATATAAAAATGATATTGTATACGGTTGAATACATGATAATATGACAGTTTTGGTTCATGATGCAACTGTCAGACATCTAATAACAATTTCATCTAGTGTTGGATTGTCGTTCGGGTCAGCAATTATTTTGTATTTTATAAGAGTTTTCCTAAAAATAAATCCTTTAAAAAATTCTAAAAACACCCAGTAGACCATTCCATTGGTCTTTATACTTTAAAAGACATATTTTGGGACCTGGATAACATGGTTAAAATATCATTCGTCTAAATGTATATTAATAGAAAAAAGAACAAATTATCCGATAACTGCCAATTCCTGTCCATTTCTAAAACATTCCATTCTACTGTCAAAATTTCGTATTCTATTGATTTCTAGGAATGTTCAGACAATAAATAATCGCTTATAAATCACAGAAAAATACTTTCAAGTCGAAAAGTGTGATATTTTAATATTTTTCTTTTACATTTAATTTTGTTTGTATTTTTGTTTTTATTAGCGGTTTATTTTATTTTACTTTACTTTTATTATAAACATTTTACAGTAATTTTATTGTAAATATATATATATATATTTAATGATGTATCGACTAAAAATTTTAATAATACATAAATAATAATAAATTAAAACATACGCTTTAGTGGACATTATACATTAGACATTAATTAGACATTAATTAGACATTAATTATACGAATTATTTATTTATATGCTTCACTTTGTGTAATGCATTAACGGAATTATGTGCAATCATGTATTATAATAAGTTGAATATATATATATCTTTCTGAACCAAAAATGTTGAAAAGTATCACATTTAATTTATACAAATCGTGCCTAGAGTATTCATTAAAATTTTATTGAGAAACAAATTTAGACAAAGAAGAAGAATTCTGAAAGACACCGACAAAGAACCGATTTGTTAAATAATACGTAATATGATAATATTATGTCGACGTTATCAAAAAAAAATCAAGAAGATTATTTTGTAAATGAATATTTCATTTTTCAAAAGTAAGTTTGATTATGTTTATATATGTATATAATTACTATTTTTTAATAATTTGTTCATCTTTAATATAATTTCAAAGGCATAGACAATTTAATAATTATTTTTCTAAACAATGTATAGACTTGAATTCCAATTGTAAATACAAAATAAAATAAGGTATATTTATGTATGAATTACTCATGAAAATTCAATAAAAGTAATTCAAAATTTTAGTAAGTGTGCAAATTGCTCAAGTGTGTAAATTTTCACTTTCGTTTAAATACCATTTGATTCCGAACACAAGCATTTCTACATTTTCTCTATATTCTTTTCGATAAGAAAGTAATATTACATAATGATTTTCTTGTTTGTATTTATCATAGAGACGCAGGTAACTTACTATTTACTATAAAGGGTACTATAGACGCATATATAAACAAATTGAAATAAATATTTGATATAAATATGTTTGTTTTAAAATAATATTTAAAAATTAAAATAATTGAAATTTTATATCAAACTACATTTGTTTCAAAAAAGTTTAGTCCACCAGTCAGAAAAAAAACAAAAAAACATATTCCATTTATTATTTAAACACAGAAGATTGTAATACATTTTATAATTATTTCACGACATATTATTACATACATTAAGATTACATGAGTACCTAATGAAAGCCACCTTTTCCACTGAAGTTAGCAGACTGAAAAAAGATAAAATACAATTATACATAAATATATAATTAGGTATATATACAAAATTCGAATATTTATTTTATTTGAAAACCTCATTTTTTACTTAAAGATTATAACGAATATACATATATAAGTATTTGTTAAAACATATTTCTATATATATATATATATAATAAATGTAAAATATTTTTATATGACTATAGAACTTTGTCAGCCACGAACCCTTTAGAATTATGTCAAAACAACCAAATTAAGTTCATCATTAAATTTTGTAGGTTCACATTTGTTCAAAAATTTGAAAATAAAGTGTTGTTTGTAGTCCTGTTATGACAATATGAATAATCCCAGACAATGACGTAATTAAAATTTATTTAAGAAAGTAGAGTTTTGTAAGCATTGTTATTTTTTTTTAATTAAGACCGTACAAAGTTGTAACAATAATTTTAAATATAATTAAACTTTAAGGAGGGTTGTAGTTTTAATTACAAGGGGAAACTATGACGACATATATTAGAATGATGTAATTACTTTTAATAAGGATGTATCGTATAAAAAAATAACGTCTGTTAAATTAAAAAATTTAAATGATATCATATCATTAACAAGAATTTTACCAAGGATATTATTTTTAATTAATAAAAATCATATAATTAACAATAATATACGATTAGTAAGACATTTTTAAACAATTGAGTAAAATTGGTTTTCGATATGTACTTCTGAAACTTAATTAATTCATACTTTTCAATGCAACAAATAATTACAAAATATAACCTTAATGATAATGTTTGCATGTCTCAAAGTGTCGAAATGATTTGCTTTCATTAAATCTAGTTGGTTCCAAAACAGACATCATGAACATGTAAAAATATATTTATAAAAAAACTGTCTCAAAATGAGTTTTAAAAACGCGAGCAAATCATACAACGGAAGAAACAGATATTAATATTGGGATATTTTTAATAATTTCAAAGTGATTGTCTTTTATTGTTTTGATATTATATAAACTGTTTATTCAGCTGTTATTATTTGGATATTTTTACCATAATACGAACTTATAATATCGTTTAACTATCATTAAACATTTCTCTATTGCTATTTTTTAATTACTGAAAGAAAACAATAGGAACATAGTTTCTTTTATTCTTTATAATATTAATATAAAGTAATCTTAGTTAAAATTTTATGTTTGTATTTAGTGTAAATAAAGTAAATCATTGTGATAAATTATGTTTAAAACTTAATAAATCCATCAATAAGTTTGCTAGGCTACACACCATATATACTGTTGACTTCAAATCCTTTACAAAAATCTCTGAAATAAACAATCACTTGAAAAAGAAAAGTAAAAATTAATTATTTTCAATTAAATTAACGTAAATATAAAAATCTTAAAATGGAAAAAACAACAAATGAAGAATCAGGAAAATAACAGTAACAACAAAAGTGATTTAATCTATGTCCACAAAAATTCTTTATAACTGTAATATGTTTTGTAAACTAATTTGATATAAACAAAAATACCTGTATAATATATTTATCATGTTTCGAAAATATATTATAGATTTTTCCATCTTCTGATAAGAATTTTTCGTAAGAAATTAAAAACCAATATGATTTATTTTTATTGTTTGTGTTTTTTTTAAATCAAGAATGTACATTACAAATTGATATCTTAATTATTTTTTCTAGATTGCACTACGCTTTATATACGTATAAAGACAGCGTCTGATACGGGTAAAAATATGGGCAAATATACAGGAAAATGTGGCACACGGATAAACTAAATTAAAATAAATTGACTGAAATAAAAAATTCTCCAGAAAACCATATATTGTTATGAATGTTGCATATATGACAATAAAAACTCACATTGGTATAAAAGTAAAAGAATTTACTTGTGCAAAGATATATTGACCGATTTGGTCTACTTTAAAATTCTATTTGTAAATTTTGGGGCAGTTTGCCCGTTTTTATTTTTTGACAAAATTTAAATAAGGTTGCTGATCTAGATATATACTATTACTATATCAATGGTACATTATTACTAAATGACATTATATGACCCCTAAATTGTTATTGTGAGAATAGCAATTCTAAATATAGTAATAACCCTCTTAAAGTGAAATGAAAGTATTATTAAGTTATACAGGTGTTCTATTTGAATAGTAAGATGCAATAACTTTGTTCTATATATTTTTTGAGGTGGGATTCTTTAAAAACTGTCATAGATAAGCCAAATATTCCATGGACAACACTTTTAAGGATTTCTAGGACTCCTTATAGGACACTTCTAGGACACCTTCAACTCCCGATTATCAAATCAAGTGAACAAATTCGAAATAAAAATTGACTTCAAAATGCTTCCTTTTTCATTTAAACAATGTCGATGTTTTTTATTTATATTAATTTTTTTTTATTTTCGGAAGGTTACATTTACTGTTTAAAACAGACCGAATATAAAAAACATAAATAAAATGTTATTGAATCTAGTGAAATATAATACCTGTATAACTTAAAAGTTTTTTTAATTTATTTTAAATCATTTCTTAATATTACTACATGTGAAGTTGAATGAAGATCACATAAATGTGAGTTGACGCATACATGTGAAGAATTTAAAGGATATAATTGGACACGAGAAGGCAATAAGAAATGTGAAGTTTCACATCAAATTTTATAGATATATAATGACGCGATTTACGAGAGTATTTCATTCTAATTATAAGAGACATAATATTATATTAACTATCAAGTTTTAAGTGGAAGAAGATATGTCATCAAATACAGGTAAGACTTTACAATTATAATTCTAGATGAAACTGTTATTTGTACTTTGAACAAGAGTATGTAAACATTGATTTAAAAATAGATGCGATAGTAAAGTTTGTGAAATCTCTTAAGTAATATTATAAATTAATTAATACCACTAATTTACACATATTTCAATTATTTAAATTTTAAAAGTTTTAATTTAAAATATTATCTTGTATTCTTAATATAACAAATAAATATTTTTGTTGATTTAATTAGGCTTTAAATATGTGATATTATATTAATAAAATACTTTCATTTAATAGGAAAAGAACAATAAAAATTGGATAAGCATCAAAAAGTTTCAGATTTTATGTAAACATTATTTATATATATTAATGCATAATAATAATAAAACGAATTCAATTATTTCAGACAACGTCAAAGTTACTGGTGAATGTTGCAAGGGAGACGAAACAAAGGAATGCTGCAAATGCTGCAAATGCTGCAAATGCTGCGAAGGATGCAAGTCTGGAAAAGGTTGTTCTTGTCCAAAGGGTGAATGCAAATGCTGTGAAGGATGTTGCAAAGGAGACGCCTCAAAGAGATGCTGCAAATGTTGCAAATGCTGCGAAGGATGCAAGTCTGGAAAAGGTTGTTCTTGTCCAAAGGGTGAATG
>JAUZNC010009872.1:19199-31648 GCA_034780395.1 Vannuccia rotundouncinata | reverse complement strand
AAAAAAATATTTGTTCTATACACACCTAGTATTTTTCACATACATAATATATTGTATATACAAAAAATTGTAACATTAACAATATGTGATGAAAATATTCAATGTATTTCTTAATAATTGTTCAGGAAAATCTGTAAAAACTACCGTGTTAAAATATCATGTTTACAAATTTATATTTATTATTTAGGTAATTTAATTTTTTTTATATTTAAAAAATACTATTTTATGTTTCCATTCTATTTGCGACATATTCCTAATGTTTTTAAAATTAGATTTTTCGCATTACATATGCAAAACTAATTTAAGTAACGTCCATAGGTAACTTAGAAATTCAGTAACTTTTGTCATACTTAAGTATAAATAAAATATTCGATCACCGCATTTCATGTTGGGTTGATCGAAGCACACTTAAGTATAATATTTGTACTTAAGTATAAATAATACTTAAGTATCGATCAACGCAATTCTATACTTAAGTATTTTAGCCAAAATGTTACACTTAAGTATTGGTACTTAAGTTTCGATCACCGGAGCCCAGATCACATAGTAATAAATATCGGATATGTTTAGAATTTTGAAATTAATGTATGATTACTATTTAAGAAACCATATTCCATTTTGGACCTAAATTTTACTTCAGTGCACAAAAATCACGATTTTTAGTTTTGATCCAGATCAAAGTGTATCAGATCCGGATCATGGAGTAAAAGTAATCTGAATTCAAATAAATTGAGGATTATAATACATAAGCATCATTGGAAAGCCCACAGAAAGCTAGGCAGGTACTGAAAATTTCAGACCAATCGACCAACTCCTCTGCATGCTAGAGCTCTTTAAAAATTTGTGTGTAAATTTGACTCCCCCCCCCCCTTAGTCTTTCTAAGGTTAATATTCATTATTTGATCAAACTATAATTTGTCTAGTACAATTTCTTAAGTAAAGTGGGTTTTCAGTCTATCTGTTAAAATCTATTCTTGTTGTCTAATTTATTTTATTAAACAATTTATTGTTCCTATGAATTAGTTAATTATTTTTATTGTTGTATTCACATCAATATAAAGGATTTATGTCTGCTGTTAGTGTTCTGCTGTTAATTTCTGTTGTCCTTTTTGGTTAAGGTGTTAGGGCGCGTGTGGAACTTTATCCGTCGAAATCGTCGCAAGTTGGCCTGGCTTGGGGCAGCTGCAGGTGGTCTTTACCTGGCTCATCGCTACCTCTGGCGACGCTGGATTCTTAACGAGGCGGAAGAGGTGGCTAAACTGATGGTGGCTACCAACAGACGGCAATACTTTGACTCGCTGCTCGTGAATGCCAATGTCACCACCAAGGCGCTACTTTTGCAGGTAATATATCAATTTAAACATTACGATTAGGCAAAGTGGAGCAGATAGATATTTATACACATTATATATAGACAGAATAAATTGTCAAAATTATATACCTTGAAAATACGAATAGTTGCTGTCAATTAATTTTATTTATGTGCTATTTTTAAATAACTCCCTTTCACTGTTGCTTAACATTTATAAATTATTATACATTGATTTTATACATTGGTTTATTTTGTTATTGTCTAAAGTGTCTCATTATTCCGATCTACAATATATTTTAATATAACATTTATTCTTATTTAAGTAGAGTTTAAATATTCGATATTTCACCGATTTGAGGAAAACATTGCTATATTCCGCGCATTTTAAAAAGTTTGCAGTCTACGAGTTAATCAGTACATTAAATTACAATTTATAAGTTAAAATGTAGTCCAATAATCAATGAAAAAGACGTGTCTTAAATATGGAAATTAGTAAAGGTTAAAATCATTTTCAGCATTATTATATTTATTCTATTATTATTATATTGCACAATTTAAAATATCAATATTTTCTTTAGCATATATTGACACGTTAGATAGTGGTTATAGAATCCACTTCTAGCATACTCTAGACGGTACCAGTTAGTATATATATGTATGCATTACATACTACGGGGTCTAACAGAAAGATTTATCCGTAGAATACCACCAAACATGCAATGAATGCATATTACATTTTTATGAATAAATATACAAACAATAGTAGTTATATAGAATAAGGGCAATAATAGCTTTAGCAAATCGAAAACTTAACGGTCAGTGAGACAGCAGCTAAACAGTTGTGTGTTGTGTTTCATTTCGAGTAGACCTTTATCTAGGACATAAATAAGAGTGGCAATGTAACGGCGGTAGCATCTCTTTGGCTCTGCATTTTTCTCTCAACATGATCCTTCAGTTCATTATTGAGCCAACTTTTCGCATGCATTGAGGTCTGGCCATTCATCGTTTCTAAATAAGTCAACGTTGTTATCTCTGAGCAACTGTTGAGTAAGGAAATCCTTGAAGCAATTGGCTTTGTCATGAATTAGTGTCACTTGATCCACACATATGACGTTGTCTCTCTTGTTTATAAAAGGTAGAAGGTTATCTGCAGGTAGTCAGGAGTAGTAAGGAATACGTTGATTCTGCAACAAGAAAATGAAGTGGTGTGGAAGGGTAGTTCGACGTAGTATAGACTGTTCAGAAGTTGTTCTTCCTTCGTGCTTAACGATTGTTTGTTTTTCTTGTTCCTCCCCTTTTTGACAGCAAACATTTGTATAGTTGACATTAACGTTTAGAGAAATGTTTTTATCTGTTTCACTATTATCTGCCGAATCTAAACAACAACAACAGCATGTGAAAAATTGACAAATTGTGTTCATTAATAATATTTTAAACATCTAATTTATTTATTTATAAATTTTAAGCACTATAATGGTTATACTGCTTAACTTATCATATCGTTTGTTTATAACATTATGCGCATGATCTGAATTCATATATTATACATATTGTGGTGTTTCATGAGGTAACATTAGTAAAACTAAGCGAAACCTTATAACTAGATTTAAGGAGCATAAATCGGAAATAGGTTCTCATCTTCAATCTTGCACTTCCTGCTCTTCTAATTTCAATATTAATCCTTTTAAAGTTATTTCTTCTGGTTAAACTGATTTTGACATCTAAATTACAGAACTCCCCCTTTAAATTCGAATCTTATGTATAACGACTGCTCTTTTTTCCTCAAAGTTTTCTAACTTGTTTGTATTCGTTTTTTTGTTTTAATGCTCTATTATTATTTAATACCTTTTTAAAATTTACATTCTAGTTAGTGTGTGCTCTTGATAATGTTGTATGCACAACGAAACATGTTGAGTGATAATATGTTTAGACATTTATATTCATTTTTAAAAAAAAATTTAAATAAGAAATATTTTAACTTTTACATAATTATATATTGAGAGATAGCTTTACCAATGGTATTACTTTGAGTGACTGTATTAACCATGACTAATGTGTTATTCTTCATTTCTATGGCTGGAAGGTGAATAAGGATCTGGACAACTTGGTGAACACAGAACATTTGACAGAACAACTGCGCCAAAACAACACCAACTCCACCAACGCACGCTTATCCACCGAGACACTCACCAACGGGGACCACGCTACCCCCTGCCAGTCGGGAACATCTCTAGGCCACCCCGACAAGCTGGGACTTTGGAATCAACTAAAGCCGTTGGTCTTTTCTCGAGCTCTCTCCGCGCTGTACTCGGCGGCGACTGTAGCGGTGGCGGTGCGGGTGGAGCTGGCGGTGTTGGCCGGGGGACTGTTCCTTGCTGCTTCTGAACCGCTGGGAGGTTTGGGAGTGGGTCGACCGCATCAATTTGGGGGAGGATTGGAAGTGGGGCTCACCACAGAGCTGTCACAACCCGTGAAGACCGAATACCTGCGTCGATTGGAGGCTGGAATCAAGGTGATTATTGTTGACTACTCCTTTATTTGAGTCCCTCTCTAGCGATGGTTTTGTCTCCTTCAGAGCGCGCTGGTCGACATCTCCGCTCGCATGACCGGCCAAGCCGAGGCTGTGCTCGCGCCTATCTCCCTCAAAGAACGACTCACACTTCGCCAGCTCGACTCTCTAGTCCACCAACTACGCCTCTCCTTCGAACAGGACCTCGGTTGTCTCTCACCCTCTCTCACCGTCACCACAGCGTTCACGAGGACCCTCATGTCAGCAGAGGACGCTCAACAGCTCGACCATCTCATCACCGAAACCACCGAGCTGCTCCAGAGCCGGGAATTCGTCGGTGTGGTCAAGTCCTGCTCGGATGCGCTCTTCTCCTGCCTCCTGGAACACTTTGCGCAACACTTTCAGGCGGAGTATGAGCGAACAGGGCCCTCCACATCGTCGGTGGTCCAGACGACCAACAACAGCCTTTACCACCAGCATCATCTCTACGATATTCAACTGCCGCTGGCCAAACTCATCCCCGTGGTAAACTCCGTTGCTGAAAACATTCTCAGTCCGGCCGGGAAAGATGGGGGTCCCTTTATCGAGGGTCTTCTAGAGAGTTCTGTCCTGCGATCTTTCACACAGAACGTCTTTGACACCTTCAGCAGCAGCCATCCATCCACGACGGCATCGCATAACTGAAGCAGAATAATCCTCAAATGTTAGACTGTCGCTGGACTGTTATTGATTATTTAGCATTCCACAAATCGATAAACGAATATATATTTTAAACATTGATGTATCCATTTCCTTACATTGCTTTTTAATGTTTTAACTCATTTATGACAAGAAAATTAAAATCCAATTCTCAAATTATTAACTAGAATTAACTTTGTTTGTTTAATTGAATGTTTTAAGAATCTTTTAACCAAAAATTACTACAAACTGTTTTGGTTCCTTGACATGTAACTGCTAGCTTCTATAATTCATATATTTAAAATACGATTTTCTATTCAATTTTGCAACTTTAATAATGAAGTAAAGCAATAAGGTGGAGCAAATTGTCATCTTTAAATCTATTCTGTTTTATTATTTATATGTTACATTATAACCTTAGTCATATAATGTAATATATTATTTTTATTATGTCTTTAATTTTTGCTATATGAACGATTCGAATTTTGTACTGCTATAATAAATTTATATTTTAATTATTCTCCCATTTTTGTATCTCTAACATGTTTGTCTGTAGTTGATTAAATTAAGTAATTACATGGGTTAATACAGATCCTTTAAAGTCTTTATATTTCAAGCCTATCCTTATAGGTCTTTATGAATAAAAAAAAAATATCTTTAAAAGTATTTATAAGTCTAAATATCACTAATATATTTTTTAATGTGGAAACCCAAAATGAGTGTTTTAGTCCTAATAATAAATAAAGAGATTATTTGTTCGTTATTAAGTGTCTCTTTTCTCTGCATTTTATTGCCTTTACTAATAACCTATGTCGAACAAAGGTAATTCTTCCTTTGAACTGCTGGACATACATAAGATTATCCCCACACCTGACCATGTCACGGAGGGCATTGAGACTTTTTACGAAGTGCATGGCTTGGGCACAGGCGAAGATCGCCTACCTGTAGTGTTACTTACGGGGACGAACCCAGAATCTCAATTCGAAACTGCAAACAAATTCATACCCGGAAGAACCCAAAGCCATGATGTTGTAAGGAAGTCGAGGTTTCGGCTACAGAAAGAAGGATTGCCAGTTAAGTCGCCCATCTCAGCAACAAGAAAAAACATATCTGTCTTGACGCTGCGAAGACAGCCAGCAACACAAAAATAAAGGCCAAAGAGGACTGCTGGCATAAATTCTTATCTGAAGACCTCTCAGATCGCACTAGCCCCAAGAAAGTCTGGCCTTCATTAATGGCCGTTCCGCCAGAGTCAGAATCAACAACACATCCAAACCGCGTAATTTCCGTCAAGGACTACCTCAGTGTATAAGCGTCCTCGCACCCCTCCTCTTTCTGATTTTGATAAAAAACCTACTTGATGTTTTTCCGATTGAATCCAAAGCCTTCTTCTTCTCTTCTTCACCCGGCCGACGAACTTCTATTAGCTGTAGGGAACATTAGGCTCAAAGAAGCAGAACTGAAGATGCAAAAGCCGCAACAGCAATCAAAGAGTGGTCCAAGAGATGGAAAATGACCCTGGAACCGGAAAAATGCGAATCGAGCAAAGAAGCCAATACCAAACTCAATATCCAATTAAACAACCAAGTCGTCCACACCGTGAAAACAGCAACCTTTCTTGATGTCACCATCGACAGACTCCCTTCAGTTTGGTAGACATGTGGACAAGATCCAGAAAAAAGCGTACTGACGTATTAAGCAGCACTAGCAGGCAGATAATAGGGAATGAACACCAACTCCTTACGCAGCGTCTATATCAACTATATTCGTTCCTGAATGGACTATGCAACTGTCACCTGGTTACTTTCCACATCCCCTTCTCATGTCAAAAGACTTGAAGTCATCCAAAACAAGGGTTACAGGATCATCACTGGATGCCCAGCCAAAATTAACATTGAAGATCTCTGTGAAGAAAGAAGCCTGCAGAACAGAGCCGATCAGCATAAGAGGAAAATTCAAAGGCATCACCCTTTACGAGTTAGCAATGCGCAAAATCCTGATGGCCCTCTTCATAAGATTGCCAACGAACACCAAGCCACAAGACTTAAGACTACACAAACTACATGGAGAGAACTCGGGGAAAAATCAGCCGCCTTCAACAGCACAGACGCACTGCCTAGAGAACAACTCAGATCTATCACAGTTATACCACCCTAGCTGGACTCAATCCAAAAACATAAGCATCCGCACCAACACAGCACGCCTATAAACAAGAAACAATATCTGGCCACCCTCGATCTTGTCGATCTTACTGTCTGGACAGATGGCTCGGTAGTCAACAGCACGGAAAACGGAGGCGGAGGATTCGTCATGGAAAACAACAATAACACCACCGACAAAGTCGCAGCAGGAAGATACTGCACCAGCTTCAGAGCCGAGCTCTTCGCTATCGATGCTGCTCTAGAAGTCACCAAATGGTCCACTAAGCCTATTAACAACATCCGCATCCTTACTGATAGACAGTCTTCCCAGGAAGCCCTCTCCAATGGTCCAAACAATAAGAACAATGATGTTACCACTAGAATTCGTGATAAAGTTAACCACCTCAGCTCCCATATTAGTCTCCAGTGGATCCCAGCCCACAACTGCAGTGGTATCGAGTCGATAGAATCGATGATCAAGCCACCAGAGAACCACAAAACCATATCCCAATTGCCCATGACGTCACCCACGAACCTTGTAATTACTATATTAGCTTTATACAATTATTTTTACTGACTATTAAATATTCGGTTCAATTAAATTTTTATATTTTTGGTTATACTAATTTGCAACTAAAACTATAAATTAAAATATTTAAAATGACAGCAAGCACTGTATAGGTACGAATATAAAATTGTTTAAATGTATCAATTATGAATATATATTGCTTCAATATAGGCTACATATCGATTATTCTTAGACATTCACGTCACATTTTTAAATATTTCTCGGAACATTTTGGATTTCCCTACGTCACATTTTGATTTTCGTCATAAATTTCCCCTTAAAGATGTAAGAGGAAGATCATTAAAAATTGGTCATGATTACATGATTATAAATTTGGTAACATGATAAGTGACAAAAAAATTACAAATAACATGATTTTCAAAAATGGCGGTGCATACCCATTATTCTTGACAACGCATATTGCTCGATATCTAATGTGGATAATTATAAGATGAATAATGACAATTAAGTTGATAGACATTACCAGACAGATGAAAAATTTACATGTGTCATTAGATTTTTGATTTTCGAAAATTGTTATTTTGAATATAATATATTTATCCATTTCTAAATTCTCTATATCTATAATTGTTCATATATTTTAGGACACGTCCTGTACAACACAGGCTCGTACAAAGGAAATGTTATGGGTGGGGGGTACGAAATTTTAAATGTGGACTAATATATCATATATATGTAGCAAAAATATCATACTTTAATTAGAAATCGATTATATGCTTTAATATAATGTATTCATTGTATACATACACACACACACATATACATACAAAAAATAATGTGAAACTAATAACATGAGAGTACATTGAATTAAAAAATAAAAGAAATTAAAGATACGAAATTGATATAAAAAACTTGTCAAACTCATAAGAGGCTATCTTCAAATTTGAAGTTAGTCTCTTAAGATACTAATCTTCTTTCTCAAATTTGAATGGAGCATCCTATCGATCTGAAATTTAGCATAGCACTTCTTTGGACCACTACGAGTACTATTTTTTATTAAAGCTCCGAATAGAGAGGTCAGATGTTGTATGAGACCACCATCAGACTGGCTATCCATACATAAAATAAAATCCGAGATCCGTTTGATATTGCCAGAGTTATTCAAGATTGAAAATTGAAAAAAAACAAATAGAAAATTGAACTTAGGCATTTTTTTAAGAAAAAATATTTTCTTAGATCTTAGATTAAAAGAGCACCGGATCACGGATCGTAAAACCACAAGTACCAGAAGTTGGGATGCTAATTGGGATACGTTGCCCCAAATGTCATAGTCAGACGCTATTGGCCGAAAACTGTCCGAAAAATCAAAAAATGTAATTAAAAAAATACATTTTTGAAAAAAGTAAAATAGATAATTTAATAATTTTAACAGATTCAGATGTAGAATTAAAATCTCTACAATGTATCAGAAGGACAGTCCCGTCACACACTTATAAATTTTTGGAAAAACCATGCACCCCATATTGAGGTCACATTTTATATAAGAATTAAGGAAGTTATTGCTTAAGTTTCAAAGTGAAAAGTGCTTTTTTACACATAGGAAAAAACGATTTTTTGGAACTTATTAAATCTTCAGAGAAATTCTTTTACGGTATCAACCAATTATCTAACGATATTATACTTTTAATACGATGTTTAGAATACCTACCTTCCCGAGTACTCATGCAAAAAATCAGAACGATCGGGCACGTACTTTTCTCAAAAACCAAAATTTAAAATTTTCCTCTATAAATTGAATACCTATAATATTAATTTAAATTTTCATTTTTCTAAAAACCTTTTTTATCGGTGCTAGAGCGCTACAACTTTGATATTCCTGACTATGACGGGTTTTTCTAATCATAAATAAAAGAAAATCCGAGATCGGTTGCTTATTGCCAGAGAAAAGCGACTTTTAAGTTTTCCCCATGTAAAGTATACGAAAATGACCGATTTTTTTTACATGTTTAAAAAAATTAAATCTTTGATTAAAAGAGATTCAGATCACGTATCGTCAAACGAAGACTACCTACGAATTCATCATCACTAGGGGCATCTTTTGATACCAATATTGTCTTGATCCAAATCTTCTGAAAAAAATCTATATTCACCTCAGTAGCCGAAAATGTCCGAAAAATTCCCGAAAATCACTAATTTCACTCTGGACGGTACAGGAAGTGATTCAATCCATTTCTACATTAAAGACCTTGGAATTAAAAGTACCAATTACTATTTATGGCTGATTTTATTTACTTATATTCCATCTTGACTGCAGATTCCAGCGATAGAAATGAAGAATATAATTCGTTATTCATGGTTAAATACTGTTCCTCAAAGTAGGTAGTAACAATATTTATTTTGTAGACTTAATATTTAAATTCAAGCATCTCGACTCAATTAAATAATAATGGAGCAATCTCTAAAACATTTAATTCAAAAAAATTCTTATATAAAAACATGTTATAATTTTCTACTGAACAGTAGTCTAGTAGGTATAGATTGTCAACAATATTTTGTCATTTTAATATAAAATTTTTATAGTGACGAAAAGTGTAGAGCGTAGAAATATAAATCCATAAATTAAATAAATGTTAGCATTTTTATTTATTGATATTGACATGAATTTAAATGACTTTGCCCAGGATTCTGTGTGTGTATTTCAAATTGGATCATTTGAATAATGAATTTTATAAAGTGTGAAAAAGATGTAGAAAAAAGCCTCTTGCTTATAATCATTTGATTATATTAAAGAAAACACACACACATATGCCCCTCCATCACCTCTAGCTAGAGAATGTATAAACAAATTTAAAATAAGTAAAATTATCTTTTTATTTGTAATAACAATAATAATAATAATAATATATAATAATTATTTATTTATCCTTAAATCATGCAAATATGAAAATAACAAAATGTAAAAAAAGTTTATAGATATTAAAATTGATAAAATGTTAAGTTAATGACAAGTTAATTTAGCAAAAATCATGATATAGAACACATAGGGTGTTTCTAGACAATTTTCAATGGGTTTATTGAGTACTTTTGCAGTGAATTTTAGGATTAAAATATTATAATGCTCAAATTAAATAAAATAAATTGTGATTAAATAATATACATCAATTCGTAACAATGTTTTAATTATTCATAGTAATAATCTATGTTAAATATACAAAAAACAGACCTTAATTTAATAAAATTAATTATAAAGGGAATAAATTTTATCAGTAAAATAAGACAAGATTTGATTAATAAGTTGTTATCAATAATAATCATAATTTAAAAAAATTACAATTATTATGTTTCGCTGGCAAGGAATCCGGACAATAATTTTTCAGTTATCTGTAAAAAGAATAACACATTATTTATTTGTATACTACTCTGAATATAGTGAAAGTATTATAAAACATAATAAATATAATCATAAATAGAGATTTTGTGAAAACTTGTATTTAATTTGAAAAATTTTAATGCATGCAAAAATTAATTTCAAAATGTTTATAAATTTGATATTATTAATCTTATATATATCTTTAAAAACATGTCTTCGAATAAATAAGGTATTAAGTCCATTTTTAAATTGAAAATATGACTCACTTTCAAAAAGAAATCAATCATTTTCTAACCCATAGTTTAATACGGATTTACAATCTGTTTTATACACCTATATTTATTATCTAGAAATGCAGTTTGAAGTTATTTTTAGGATTCCAATTTGTATTATGACGTCTTGAGTTATCCTATTTTAAAACACAATATTTAAAATTTATGTTGTATAATTAAAACTGGACAATCAGGCAAACCTTTTTATACTAAATAACTATAAAAGAATAAATCTATTTCATATCATGACATTTAGGCGCATGATAACATATGAATAAATCTTTACTTAAGTTATAAATAAAAAGATTTTAAAATTAATATACATATGTTAAATTATTTTAGAAGTTTTTTAATTACCCAGTTTCATCTTCATCAGCATCAGTCACATTTTCATTTGTTTCTATAAAGATTAAAAATTATTCAACAAAAATCTAAACCATTTCTGAACAAAATTGAGATATATCGATCGTTTTTTTGAATAGGTAGTGTCATTAACAATGTTTTTAGCTGAACTGTTCCACAATTTGAATATATTATTATCTTTTTACTTTTAACTATCGAATATTAAATATATTGCTATATATATATATTTTATAAATATATTTTATATATTCAACTTTTTTCATAAATCTTCATCTTTTTTTTATTAATATAAATATCGGAATTACTTGGTTAATGAATTAATAAGAAGATGTGTTATACAATCAATGAATTTTCCCCAGAAACAATTCTCATGTACTAATTATATTTTACAATATTCCATTCTATTCTAGTATTGAATTTTTACTTATAAAGATTATTTTAGTACTACCAATAGAAAATTTTAAAATCACTTATTCGGGCAAACAATATAAAAACATATTTATTTTACTTTTAAACTTTATTTTTAAGTTGGATGACTTTGTCGTATTGTTAAATGAAGAAGTAGTTTCAGTGGTAGACTGTTCAAAACAACAGTTGATGCTTTGTAACAGGAAATAACGAGCTTCCGGCTTCAATACGCAGTAAAAGACAAATATTAAAAATCCCTGAAAAGTAGAAATATAAATTATTTTCAGTAAAATCAATTATATTTGATTTATTAATTCTCTTTTAAAGAATATTTTTAATTTTGTTTCCATTGAAACAATATCGATGCATATGTAACTAATTGGTAATTACCTGAGAACTGTTTAAAATAGCGAACAAAAAGCTGGACGCAGTTTGTAAAGAGGAGTGGAATCCAATCAATGCACTGAGCCATGTTAGTCCAAGAACCACACATAAACCAACAATCCCTGGTATCTGTGCGGTAATTGAGGAGGTTGAAGTTTGATTAGATGTCATCGATTGCTGATTCTTCCGACGTTGGAGCAGAGTGTACAGAACTTTTGTAAAAAGGACGATATTGTTGGTGATTATGATAAACACTGGAGCCATAAAGGAAACATACAACGCTGGGAATTGAATAAAACATCTGAAATAAAGAATTGGTATAAAGTTTAATGACAAAATAAAATGATTAAAATACTCGAAAAGATTAGAAATGTTAATTGAAAAGTTGTCTGCTTACATTTGTATATATCCATACGTTTGCTTGTAGAGTATATCCACAGTCAATGTACAACCAACAATTACTGCTGGTGTTCCTAGAATACA
>JAUZNC010009872.1:0-19099 GCA_034780395.1 Vannuccia rotundouncinata | reverse complement strand
TATCCATACGTTTGCTTGTAGAGTATATCCACAGTCAATGTACAACCAACAATTACTGCTGGTGTTCCTAGAATACATAAATAGCTCTAACCTTCAAATATCAATCTTAAGTTCAATAAAATAATATTTTAAAGTCATATATTAATGAAAGGAATATTAATTTTTTGTTGCTATTAGAATATTAAACAGGTCGATAAATTTGCAAAACCATAAAATTATAAAATCTCATAAGATTATAAATGTAATTAATATTCTGTATGTAAAACAATGTCAACCAGATGATATAGTCCACTTTGTAGACAAACAAACATTTACTCACCCCAAGCAAAAAGTGCCGCTTTGAGCATGAGTTTGGAATAATAAGTTCCGAAAACTTTGACACAAGAAATGTAGAGATAGACGGACTGCACTGCTGACCAGAACATAACAGAGAGAAAGAGATAATGAAGAATAGCCCCGATTGCCTGAATAGGAATGTTGTACACAAACATGAAATTGATTAATTAACGTATCAACTAATATCACATATATTAACAGTAAATAAAATAAAAATACTAAACGCTAACGAAAATATTATATTTAATTACTGGTTATATTCAAATTATTGAAGAAATTATAAATAATAAATTTCTTTGTGTTTAAACCTACTTTGCATGCAACTATTTGTTTATTTTTATCCGCTCCAAATACAAAAAAGATATTTGCACAAAGAAGCGTGGAGCAGAGGCAGAGGAGGATTTTCCCTGGTGGTTCCTTTCGAAGTTTTCTAAAACAACATAATGAAAAATAGTTATGACTTCATTTGAACTAAACAGAAATACACCAATGAGTTGTTATATTGTATCTAAAATATTTAATTTGTAATTTAAATTGTTCATAACATACTTGTCTAAAACGTAGATGATTAAGGTAATTATCAGTCCAACAATAGAGAGGAAACATCCAATCTGTGATACGATTCCGAGTTCCATTTCAAACCGAAATTCTTCAATCTGATAAATGTTCTGAAAAGTTTTAAACATCAGTCAATGTTATGCGTATTATTCAACAACTCTATCACATATTTCATTAGTTCTAAATATCATTTGTAAATTTATATCACTGCGTGAACAAGTTTATTTAATATTATAAAAAAACTTCTACCGTTTCTGTACCGCAACAACAACAATATTGGGACGCATGCGTCTCTTTAAAATTATTTCTCGTTACAAATTATGTTACGCAACAACACTAAAAGTAATAAGAATGAAGGGATTAAAATTATTTATTAAAATAAATTTTAATCTCACCAGCAGAGCGGCAAAATTAGTCAAATGCGAACACTCGCATCGAATGAAACCATCTTCAGATGGAACAGAAGTACAACCTTCTGAAGACCAATTTCTTTCATCTTCGTCCCAAAAGACACAATCAGTGGTTTTTACCTTTTTCTTCGAAGGATTTCGAAATTTTATAACGACTGGATTTTTAAGTCCTTTGATTTTATTAGAATTGGTAACTTTTACCATAATAAAAAGGTCCCCAGCAAAAATCAAATTGGAGTTAACTGAATTGTTGGTAAAGGAAAATAATTCTGTGCTGTGTATGGCACGAAATTGTATTTTTTGTTGAGGATGTGATTTCATAATTTCTTTGGGAAGACTAATAAAACCCAGTAAATTTTTTTTGACGTCTTTCTCTTGATGTGATGAAGCTGAAAACTTAATCTGAAATGAATGCAAATAAAACTATTTCAATTTCCAATATTATATTTCACAAAAAAATGAATTAGTGAACAGGGTGTTCCAATGATGAACACTTATGCTAAATGAAGAAGCAGCTTACGTTTGTTATGGAACTCTTCCCACAGACCGTCATTGAATTTGAAATATTATCCTTTGCATCAATAACTCCAATAGCAAAAGTTTTGCGAACTAGTGGATCAGACATTCCATTTTTTGTGATTGCTGCAGTGAATTTATCAAGAGATTCAACGACACTGAAATAAATTCAGATGGAAAAAATGTGCGAAGATCAAGGTTATTCTATAATAATAAATAACTTTTTTTACTCATGAAAATGGGAAGTTAATTAACAATTTTACTGCCAAAATGTATATCAATGAAAAATACAGTCAAAAACATAATTCTTGATATTAACTAGTTCATAATTTTTTGTTTATTTGTATTTTTGTTCACTTATATTCATTTTATATGAACTCTAATGATGAATGTGTTCGCCATGGTTCAACGAAAAGTAGAATTAATGCTTTAATGAATTAATTCGATAATACCTTGAAGCTGTTTCTTTAAATCCTATTTCCTTGACAATTTCTTTTTGTTTGAGGAGCACTTCATATATGTCTGCAATGTTATTAACAAGATCATCGGCGTTATCGAATAATGTCTGTTTCACTTCAAGAATCTTGTTGATCGCTTTTGTAACTTTGAAGACTTGAAAGTTTGTCAATTGGTCTTCGGTTAATTTCGTGAGGTTTAGTAGCTCAGCAGACTTGTCAGTGATATTGTCTTTGCATGCCATAAAGCAGATATATTCATTATTAAATTCATGAATAATTAAAAAAAAAAGACATATGTTATAAGTATAGGTCAGTTGATTATAATAGTTATAGATGATACCGATAGCATGTGAAAATCATCTCTTTTCTAGAAAAACACTTTTAAAAACAAAAATATTATATTTTGTTTTATTTTATTTACGTAGTCTGGATAGTATGGGATGCGGACATCTACTTTACGATTCTGATTGTTTGAGAAATGCGTGGTTGGTGACGCGTCACGCTCTGATTGTTTGAAAAGGGTTGTTTCCCACTAGCATACATGCATTTTTAAGCCAATTAGGATGGGGCATGTGATTTTTTGGTGGGAAGTTCAAATTGTACCGCGCATTTTGAATTAATTACAATCACGGGACTTTTAGATGGAATAATATATTATTGACGGTCAATTAAAATTGAAAAAGTTTTGTAACGGAGGACATTTGCTTGCTATGTAAAATTAATTATCGATACATGACGAACTTTTTTTTCTCCAAATATTCTGATTTTTACCAAAATAGGAACAATTTTCAATATTTTTATTGGCTATAAGCACTAAATTTTAATATTTCAAATTTTATAAAAGGCAAACATTGATACCTAACGTAACCTTATTGGTTAACAAAAAATTGAATAAATATAGCTAATATATATTAACATTTACTAGTTCAATTTTTGTGGGGGTGGATCTCAACCTTACATACTCCTGTGGAAGAGACAGGATCATCACGCCCATAACTTTCTACTTTACAAAAATGGTGTATCACTTGCCCTATTTTTGCATTAACAATCAGTCAGAACATTTTTTAAAAAAGAAAGTAAGACACGGACTCTGTCTCGCAATACCGAATACTTGGAGATGACTCACTGATGACTCACAAGTTTGACAACTTGGTTGACAAATGAATACAGTTTGGAATAATCCCTATGCTTACATATTTCTGGACTTTTACTAAACTAATTTGACTACGTAAGAGTTAGATGTCATATTCTACCGGGGGATGAACCTCAATATACCTATCTCGCACTTACGAAATCGCATAAGCATGATACCGGGGGAAAAGCATCCAAAAGAATCAAAATGGCTGGAGATCCATGAATTGTTTTGACATTTGTATTAATCAATATCTAGCAATGGAAACTCAAGAAAAGAAATGGGAGAGGAGGAGAAAACTTATTCATTCCAAGCATTATTTTATTCTCTAAATCCAGAACCACATAAACAGCAATGTTCTCCTCCACCTTCTTTTCCCGAGTTGAAACAAGTTGAAAATGTGCAGTGGAGAAGAGGAACAAGTGCCTCTATCACCAGAGGCGACACCGCCTTTACCAACTCCAACGCTTGAACCACGTTCTCCACCGCAAAATCTTATTCTGAATACAATTGATTTATTTTCCAAGGATTGTAGAACCATGGCTGGTTTTAAATTTTGGCTGGCTGGCTTCAATTTTAAATTACTGATAAAGTCAAGTGGGATGAATATGGAACAATTTACTGTAATTGATTGGTTATGCAGTAGATGGACGAATAAATATTTTTCTACCAATTTGGCTAGACTAGATTTCAACTCAGCTCATTAGAGTTGACCGGACATTACGATTAGTAAAACAACAACTAATATCACTACAGTCAGTAGATCGATCAGTTTCAGTCTCTAATGAATTTTCAAAAACTTTACATTTGGATGGTCGCATGACGTCATGAACTAATTGAAAAAAATTATATCAATTTGTATGTATGATGCATTTTGATATAGAATTAATTGATTTCTTACTTTTGGGCAGTCTGATATGAGAAATCCTTTTAAATCAGGGACAGACTTCCCAAAACAGGGGTTCATTTAATAATTTTGAGGGATATTTTATAAAATATAACCTTTTCGTTATTTTTAGCAACTATAAAATTTACTAAAAATTGATAAAATTCGTTAATGTTTAAACCAGGGAATATTTTAATATTGAAAATAATGGTTTTATAATAAAAATTTATCTTTGAGAAGGTTTTTCCTTAATTATTGTACAACTAAAAATTGTAATCTTTACAAAATTAATATTTACATCCACAGTTTATTAAAAGCATAATTATTTTCTAATACAATCATAATATGTAATTCTGAAGGAGATTTTTTCTATCAAAAATCGCATTATTTACAATTATTTACATTTCCAACTGATTAAAATAATTATTAAAAATTATATTAAAATATGATAGTAGTGAAATAATAATAGTAAAATGTCAATTTTCTATTTATATTTATAAGTATTTTACTATTCTACTATATAAGTAACATCCTTAAATATTTTCAAAAATTTCAGAAACTAACTTTTGATTATTGAATTAAGGATATGTTCGAATTTACGATCAATCAAACCATCATTATCGCACTGAGAATTGTTAACAAAAGTATCCCATTTTCGTAAACTGAAATAAAATATGTGAATAACAAAATATATGTTTAGTAAGTGACAATATAAGCATAAACTTCGTGGTTAAAATTGTATTAAAAATGTTATATATGTGATTTAATTTGAAGCTGAGTAGCCTATTAATATGTGAATTAAGAGTTTGTAAATATATATTTGTAAAGTTTTAATTCTATAAATATTAATATAATTATGTTTATTTCTACAAAATAGGCATATTATAAATAGGTAGACCATTTATATAAAACATAAGTCAACTTGTTAGATTATATTATATTAGATTTAATTAGATTTAATTAGATTAAATTAGATTAAATTAGA
Organism: Vannuccia rotundouncinata; assembly: GCA_034780395.1. Lineage (NCBI taxonomy): Eukaryota > Metazoa > Platyhelminthes > Proseriata > Coelogynoporidae > Vannuccia > Vannuccia rotundouncinata. The sequence goes on along the minus strand of JAUZNC010009872.1, from coordinate 13,818 downwards.
TTAGATAATGAATATTTGGATATTTCAGGTTAGGTAAAGTCTTAATTACGTAGTCCACTAATGGAACCTGAGTTCGGTGAAACATTCATATCTCTAATATTTTTGGTCATGCGAAGATACTCGGACGCTAAAAGAGTGCATTGCCTCACACATTCATGTCCATGATAATTAAAATGTCGTACAATCTAAATTACTTCTGCCTTGACTGAACACACCTAAAATAAGGGATTTTGAAGGACACTTGATTTTTATGTTGAAATGAAAAAATTAGTATTTTAGAGAAATTTTTATTTTACATTTATTGTATTTTATTTGAATATATTATAATGTGTCTCTCTGACACACTCCACCATATTAGATATTGCAATCATACTGATTTTAAATAATTTCATTTACTGGAAGAATAAAATCCTTATAAACGCTCACCATTTTCTGGTCCGCACTGAATTTCGGCCACCAGAACAGGGAACGATTGCGATATCATCATATTTTGTCCTTGGCCACTCGGTTAGAAACATGCCCTCCTCAACAAAAAACTCGCAATACGATTCTTAGAGGTAAAGGCAGCATTTAATTAGTAATGAATAATTACAAATATTGAGTAAAGGAATGAGTCAAATATTAACAAACGTAATTTAGTTTAAAGATATTCTAATCTCCCATTCCTTTCTGTCTTTCCTCAAACGGATCTCCTTTCGACCCAGGAGGACCACTGTCCCCCTTTTCTCCCTTGTTCCCTTTCTCTCCAGGTTCACCTTTATTAATATTAAAATATTGACGATATAAACCTCACTACTCAATACAATCAATTATAGATACAAAATTTGTAACGAATTTTCTCTGAAAACTTTGTTAAAATGTTTATTTCTTCTTTGTTCTCTGTTTAAAATATATTTAATAATAAACATGTATTTCTATTCATTTTTTTATGAAAAGTTTATAGGGAATAATTTGCTACTTTTATACAATCTTAATTATAAATATTTCAAGTAAATTAAAATTCCACAAACAAAACTTGTTAAAAGATCACAAGTATTCCATATATTTTTTATATTTAAATTAATATTAATTAAATTATTTAGTTTAAATAGTTTACAACAGTATCAAATAATTGATGACTTTTGAAATATTCGTGTTTTGTTTAAACACGTGTGATAGAAATAAAGTTGAAATAATGTGTGAATTTTTTCAGGTAATTTGTCCGGCCGTGAAACCCAAAAAATCACCAGAAGCGTTCAATGTGTTGCATAGAAAATGGTTTTGCAGATATGAATAGCTGAGACAATGTAGTTTATGAAACCGACGGATGACAAGCTGTCACGTTTGGGCAACTCTCAAGAAACAAGATGGCGTCCAATATGGCGCCAGATTTACTAAATTAAGTATTCGAAAATGCATAAATAAACATTTATTTGTGGTTAAGTCATCCGGGAATTTGATGGGAAGGAAATTTAGAAGTGTGATATCTTTGCTATTTTTTGCATTTATGTCAGAGATATCACATTTCTAAATTCCCCTCTCATCAAATTCGCAGATGACTCAACCGCTGTGGTTCGACACACCAAAGCCAAAATTATCGATAATGAAATTTCAAAAACGATCGATGAATTCGAAAAAAAATGTAAAAAGCTCTGACTCAATATCAACACCCAGAAAACACAGGTATTATGTATTCCTCGCGCTAAGAATATTACCTTAAATAGGAAATATTCAGCAGATATTAAAATACTGGGTATTTACTTCCACAAGAAAATGGATTGAGTTAAAAGAATTATTGACTTACCCAACGTTACAACTCCTTTCCCACAAACCCTCAAAACCCGCCACCAGCATCAATCCGTGAAATTGTTAAAAAAGCCATAGCTTCAAGAACTCACTCACTTCACAAACTGTCTCCAAAAACTCTTCTTCATATACAGGAAAACTCCGCCAACCCCCTTCAAGGACTGCACTACGAGCAGTGGCGTAGCCAGAGGGGGGGGGGGGGGGGCGGGGGGGGGGGGGGGGCGGCGGGGGGGGGGGGGGGGGGGCGGGGGGGGGGGCCCCCCCGCCCCCCCCCCCCCTGGAATCAGTGCAGTGCCCTTTTTGTTCTGAGGAAATTTTTTGAGTTAACCGTTTAGGGACTGGTGGTATATTTATATACCACATATTTTTCGTACTATATTTATTTGTACTACTACTAAGTAATCTAACCTGAATTAATTTGTTGTTTTACTGCACTAGTTTCCGGTCTCAGTCACACCGAAGATTATTTAAAATAATTATTATATTATTATTTAAATAATTATTTATAAAGGTGAGTTTAATTTGTATATTAAAATAAAGCAAATGTATTACATATCATTACCCAGTGACCTGAAACTTTGATAACTTGGAAGGAACCATGGATTTCTTTGATTAAACTATGGATTCACCTCCAAAGAATTCAAAGTTGTAAAACTTGGAAGGACACTTGGTACCAAAAGTACCAAAGCTTGATACACTCCCCCCAACTACTAAATAATTTCTAAAAAATTTCATGAGAGCGCACTTTCTAGCTTGTGTGTGGAAACATGCTGTTTACCCAGACCCACCAGCGCTTGATCCATTAGATTATGGATGGTACAAAGGCGAAGATCACAATTCGCTAATGCCAGTCTTGCTTCCGGATGAAGTTCAATATGCACCTCAGGATGTACTGAAAATTATAAAGTGCTCATGTGTAAATGAGACCCCTTGTTAAAATTTGTGATGTTGTTGCAATAGTTCTCGTATCTCGTGTACTGTGTTCTGTGCATGTCGTGTCGTGGAGAAAGCATGTGTTGTAACCATGAAACAAAATAAATACTCACTACATTTTGTTGTATACTGTTAACTACTATAGCAACTCTTTTTCATATACGCATGATTGACATTACAGTACAGGTTTTGATGTTTGTTTCCTTGAAACTGTGCTTTAATTTAATTTTATTACATGCCATGTTTGACTAAAATGCATTTAATATTTTAATGTAGTTGTATTCTTGTATCATATGATATCTTAGAAACTAGTTCGTTCTTGTAAAATAGTTTAAAAACTCCAAAAATAAAACTTTATCTATAAAAGTACCCTTTCTTTTTTGTTTACGCTCATGTTAACTATAAACAGGTCAACCATTTTGACTGCAGGTAATTAGTTTTCATGCAATAAATGTTTATTTATGCATTTTTGTTGAATTAAAGACAAAAATTGGTCATTTCAACATTTAAAATAATAATTTAAACGCGAAAACAGTACTATATTTGAATTTTATTAAATATGGTGGCCATATTGGATGCCATCTCGTTTTTAGAGAGTTGCCCAAGGATGACAGTTTGTCGTCGGATTCTTAATTGAGACACTTATACCTACTAATATATGCAAAAACATGTTCTATGCAACTCATTGCAAGGTTCATTTTAACCACTGCCGGACTAATTCATGTATGTTTGTTTTCAAAAATCTATTTTCTCTTTACGTATGTTGTTCTCTCTAAGAACGATTCGAGTTGTATTTTCAGTTCAAACCATTTTAGACCCCATAAAATTGATACTAAATGGAAATCCTACTACGATTTGTACTAAAAATGTACAGCAATCAAATTTTGTCGTAAGCGTTACCTCTAAATCCTTTTAATCCAGGATTTCCTCTATTTCCTTTAAATCCTTTTAATCCAGGATTTCCTTTAAATCCTTTTAATCCAGGATTTCCTTTAAATCCTTTTAATCCGAATAAGCCAGGAAGTCCTATATTGGAAATTGCATAACATGTTCTTTTGGTATTATATGAACCCAGTATTTATTATATAATTTGTAAAAATAAATTGATAGTATACAAGAATATTACTTTCAGTATTACCGTGATAATCAACATAGTTGAATATAATTGAAGTTGACAATAATCGATAAATTATAGCTTGGCTTAATTATTATCGTATGAAAATATTCCGCATAGTCAAAGGGTTAAAATAATATATTGCATTTTTATTTCACCTTTTCTTCCTTTGCGTCCTTTTATCCCTTTAATTCCAATTGGTCCATCTTCTCCTAAACGACCGATAGCTCCTCCTACTAAAAGAAGTAGTTCTCACAGAAACATACTTTTTCAATATTTAGTTTGTTGTATAAATGTTTACGGGATACGAACAATGCCTTAACAATGATGCAATTATCACCCCAGAACCTTACCAACCAATTTCGTTTTTGAAATATATTGATTTCATTCAGAATTAGTATGCAATAAATCACGTAATTGTGGTTTAGAGAAAACTACAACAGTGTACCCTCCTTTTATCAACAAATATCTCATAAATAATATAATATATATAGGCTGTAACAAAATAAATGAGCGGATAGGAAAAATATTCTATTAATAGTATAAATCTTTTAAAAGAATCATATTCTAATTAAAAAGGAGGTCATACAAAAGTAGTCAAATTCTTATACGTCAAATTATTAAAATATAATTATCAAAAATAGAAAGTATTCCAGAACGCAAAAACCTAATCCATAATTAGACAATTAAGAGGAGAAAATTATTGAATATTAATATGGATTTTTATTAGAAAAAAACTATCAGAAAAATGTAATGAAAATCCAATCAATAATATAATAGTCCTTTAGGTTAAAACCGTTTGATATTCAAATAACTCACTTACCCTGAGGTATAAAACTTCTTCTCTTTCGCTTGTGTATATAGTCGATTGAATAGTACCCTGAAATTGACGAAACCACCAATATTAACTACTTCATTTCAATGTCAAGGTTCCTTAGACAACATTTATTTATTTCGATGTATGTGATACTTCTTTAATTTAAATTATTACAGTGAGATATATTAAGAAAAAAAAAACAATGATTACAGCACCTTGAAAAATCTCCTGCCCCGAAGAATTTTACCTTTGCATCAATTTAAAATGGGAGGTTAATCAAACGAGTTTATTTAAAGTAGAAATATTATATTAATAAATTTAGATTTTTAAGGTTGATTGGTACTAGATTTTGATTTGATAATAAATTTGAAATTGTATAATAGTTGTTCAATTGGTGGAAATTGTGGAAAAATTGTTTCGGATTTTTGTTTCTTAATAAACACTTTAGTAATTCGATATATATGTATTCATATAATTATTTAATATTTTCATAATTTTACATTTGAACTATTTACAAATTAGGATATTATATGCTTTGTGAAGAGAGTGTTTGTTGAGAAGGAGAAATATAATATATTTCATTTGGTCAGACCAGGCAAATATTCTATAGCAGTATTATACATAGCAGTCTGAAAATGTAATAATAGCCTTTAATAACCTTTAAAATCCAACTCCATACCTATACCGCGAGGTCCTTTTCTTCCCTCAAAACCCACGTCACCCTTTCGACCAGGATATCCTGAAAATTGGGAAGATGAATTTATCCACAATTAAATCAATCTTAAAAAAAAATCATTTCAATAATATTAATAATAATAAATGTATATATTTTTAACAACAAAAGTCACCAAAATGGAAATTGGAGGTGCTAGTTTACATATGAAATAGAGAATTACAAGTAATGATAATGTTAAAAATTTTGTAGTATTTTAGGTAATATAATAAAAGTAATATAATATAGAAAATGGAAAAAGAGAAAAATATATTTTCATCCGTTGATAAACGTCCCGTTAACTAAAATTGTTGGTTTAGGGAGAAAAGAATTTCTAAATTTAGTAGTTCTTGCAGGCGCGGCGGTTGGATAATGCGATTCGAGGTCTGAGAGCACTTTGGGACGATTTTGTGTAGGACGTGGGTGAAAGTGTTTTTCGCTTTTGAGGAATAGCTTGAGAGCGGCTTTATTTCTTCTGTCTGTTAATCGGTCGAACATGTTGCAGTCGCATTGTTGGGAATGGTTGACTTCCTACAACATTGTTCTATTCTTATTTAATGACGTTATCAAAAATTTGTCAGTTAAATTGTTTATATAAATTAATGCAAGAAATATAGTTTGATTGATTCTGAAACAAAGGGTCCACCTATTATAATACAAGTTTGATGCAACTATAACTGCCCCCTCCTACCCGCTATAGTTACAGAGAAAATCTAACTATATTATACTAATGTGTAAACGTATACGAATTTATATCAACGTACTACCTGTTACTCACCTCGTTCTCCAGGAATACCAGGCGATCCTTCCTCTCCTTTCAACCCCTTTATTCCATAATATCCAGGAGCTCCTCTTTTCCCAGGAGTCCCATTTCGTCCATTTCTGCCTAAACAAACAAAAGACAAATGAAACATTACGTAAAACTTATTTACTATTTAATTGTATAGCAAGGCACTACAAAATATATTAAATTTCAACCACAATTTAACTGCTTGTTGCTCCAGTGTTATTCCTGCAGACTGTAATGTTACTTATCTGATCTCATGACGGTTACTCATTCTCTGTTACAATATTTTTATTTCTTTTAACTCACCTGACAAATACACAGAATAAAATAATACACTAAATAAAAAATATATTTATGAATTCAGCTGTAGAAGTTCTGTAATATTTTATTGATTGAATAAATATTTAGGAATTACGATAAGCGATTTAGACGACTCAATATACTGCCAAGGTACCCTACCCCCAAACAATTTAAAATTTAGTTTTTTGGTGGTTTTATGTTAAGCTGGTTCTAGTCTACAACATACTAAAAGTTTGATAAAATCGGAGTATGAGAAAGTAGATTTTTCGAAGAGTATTCGAAGTTGACTTTTTTTGGTATACAAGTCATTTACAAGTCATTTCCATGAAGCACTAACTCGGTCAGGCAATCACTAACTCGGCATTCATTGATAAGCGTGTACATACGTTATAGCATATTATTGATCAAAAGCATTCTGCTCTATTCTGATTGGATTCCTTCCATGCGATGGGCATGATCCCGGCTATCATACCAGGGAAGCTAAACAGTCATGCCATACGGCAGACTTGAAACTTTTTGAAATGACGAAGATTGATATAATAATAATAATAAGTGTCAAATGGGAATCACAAAAATTTACCAATGCATTCAGAATAAATTTAGAAAAATTAAATATAATGTAAATTAACAATAAATTTATATAATAAATCTGTAAATAACTTTATAAATAGAGTTAATGTCAAGCTTGGAGGTTATAGTGTATAGTCAAAAATGGTATGAAGGATGAAGCATATCTACTAGTAGAAGAGTGAGGCATATTCAGTCCGCTAGGTAGAAAGTTTGGTATCTTGGAGTGCAAAATATGTTTATTTTTGGTAAGGGCAGCAGAAAATAGTTTAATAGATCAGGTAGACAGTGTTTTGAGCAGTTAAGTCCACATATAATTTTATGAGCACAATTGATGGTCTTCCTTATAAGTTTCTTATCTTTCACTGTGATAGATCCTACATATGTTTTGCAACCAAAGTCCCAAAGTCAAAATGCGATTGAATCAGAGATATATGTAGAGCGATCCGGAATTCGGTAGTCAGAATCGGTTTGAGGACACGATGGAGGTAAAGATTTTTGCCATATTTCTTTTTATAGAATCTGTTATGTGACGTGACCATGAGAAGTCGTTGGTGAGCACCATACCAAGAATCTTTAGCGACTCAACTTCTGTTATATTAATGTTGTTTGCCCAATCATATGTAAATTTATTTGATTCGTGGATGGTAGTTTGTGGGGCTATAAATACACAATATATAGCTGGGGAAAGAATGGCACCTTGGGGTACTCCAGACTTCACTAGATTCATGTTACTTATGCCATGGTGTGTTACCGCTTTTCAAAGCATGTCAACCGTGGCATTGAATTTCGGTCCCTCCCCACATCTGATGTCTGTGATCGCAAAGTGGACATTTTCTGGGAAATGTCTTTTCTCTTCAACCAGACTATTTCTAGTTGGCAAGGCATGATGCATCTGATGCATAAGGAGTGTGAATATACGGCAAATCATCAGTACAGTTTGTTCCCATGATAAACATGAATCCAGGAGATAAAATCTGTATCCTGTCCACCCTAAATTACCTATGCGGTCTTACGTCAAAACACAACAGGCCGACTGTCATTACCTTTGATCAACAGCTATTTTGGAAGGATTCTTAAATCGTGAATGCTGTTCCAGATGGTACTCCAATTAGAAATGTGATACTATTGCTTGGCACATTCCATACCTTCATGAATATATTGGGAGCTATTGTGACGTTGATGTATGGCAGAGCACTCAATGATATCATGATACATGATGAGCTAAAAGGCAGTGCACGAGTGTTTCGTGGCCTCCTGCTGGTGGATCAGTGTCTCACGCGTAAGATTTTTGCCAAAATCTTGGAGGATGAAACTGGTTTTCAGGACCAAGTAGAGGAACTTGAGTGGTTGTACTGTATGCTGATGGAGACTGGAGACTGTGGCTTGAAGTCATTGTTGGAATCAGATTGCATTGGTAGGATATACAACAGTCTAACTCTGAAAAGAGATGCAGCTGATCGAATGTGGTCATGGAAAATGCGTCTCAGTGCCGTCTCCGCTTGCCTGCAAATATTCGCAACCGCTGGTCATCAAAATTATCTGAAGTCGGCTTGTCTTTATCTCCAGATGTATGCCTTAAAAAATGACAACCCTACAGTACATCAAAAGTTCCAGATTGGGTTTCGCGTAATCCGGTTGGTCTTGGTTAGACCTTGTCATCGAGCAAACACTAATGCGCTCACTCAAAAGCCAAGGTGAGCTAACACGAGAGAGTGGGATGTTTGTGCACTAGGGAAAAGTTTGGGCCATGTCGTCCACTGTGTCATCCGCTTACAACCTCGCCATGCAAGAACTTACCAGAAGAGTTACGAAACAAGCTAACAACATAAGGAGCTGTCTGCCTCTCGGGTGAAGAGACATACCTCGGAAAGTTGCAGATCAACTAGACAGCTTTAAACCGATTTCAAGGGATGAATCTTTACGCAATATTTTCTCAGGGATTAATGCCAACGAAGATGTCAATGTTCAGGACCTTTTCAAAATCGGAAAAGACATTGTACAGAGATGGACAATCAATTCTCCTACTCTCTCAAACGGAGTTTTGAAGGCAAAGACTCTAGCACCGAGAAAGAACGTAAAAGTTTCTGCAGATCGTAGCATTGACCCAGTGCTCCTATTCCAGAGGCTTCTCGTTGTCTTACAGATGTGTGATCTAAGGCTGGATGATGTCAGGTTCTATGAATTTTGTCTCTTGCCGACGTCTTCTTTGTTCGAAGGATAGGGCATATTACGTCAAGCACACAAACCGCAGCTGACAGAAGCTCTCAGAAATTTTGTTTATACAAAATCGGACAGTAGTGTGACACAAACCTTTCCAGTCACAGAGCACAACGTACTAGACGGAGGATCTCTTCTTCACCGTCTGAAATGGAAGGAGGAGAGTACCTATAGCTCGATTGCAAACGATTGCACTATGGGAGAGCAACTGTCGTGTTTAATTGTTACGAATTTGGTCGAAGTATAAAGGACTGTACTCATCAGGGGCGAAGTCGAAAGCTAAATGCAAAAAAAATGAACATTATTGAGATGACAAAATTACTGAAAATGTACTGCACTTTATTTCCGTTCTGAAAAAACGAAATCCTACGTCTACAATATCAAAGTTCTTAAGCAGGTGCTTGGCGATGCAGTTTGTAATGATCTGTTGTTCCTGCATGCCTTTACGGGATGCGATATTTGGTGTCCAGGGTATTTGGAATAGGAAAGAAGCTGGGATTCCAACGAATAGTCAAAAGAGAAAAGACAATGACAGACTGTTCAAAAGCATTCTCTCTACCAAAGCAAAGCCAGGATGTTGTGGAAACCCAACCTAGCACAAAACCACAAAAAAAGTTTTGCAATTTTCTTTGGTCAATCAGTATATTGACCCGTCTAATTATCCATTTCAGAGGAACATACTGATTGATGATAATACAATTCAATAAGAGATAGAGTGTTCTTATTTCTGAAGAAGCGAGTTGTCACTGACAGTGTTTTTGGATCTAAAGTGAGGACATGGTATTTGGTAAGACGAAAACAGACAATTTCTTTCTTAGGTGAATTGGTTTACAAATTTATTCAATTGAGTAGTTTGGAGAAGTACAATTGAAATCATTAAATTTGTTACATATAATGGAAAGTAATGGAAGTAATAATAATGTAAGGAAAATAATGGAAGAATTTGGTGGTGTAAGGAAATTAGACTCAGTTATGCTGTATAAACAATAAATCAAAATATTTAAATGTTTGCAGAAATAAATTGTAAATAATTCTGAAAACTTTTTTCCTTCCTTCGATGTCCGCTAAAATCATAGATTAAAAATACAGCTAGAAAATATTACAGAATAAAATGCTCAATGTAATGAAATGTAAATAAATTTGTTTTTAAATTCAAAATGATTTTAGTTTTATCGGTATAATTACAGGATTTTCACATACCTTTATGTTTTACTATACTATAATATCCAGTTATATGATGCTATGTTATTACATGTTTACTAATTAATACTATGATATTCCTGTATTTATTATGTTTCTATTGTTTATGTTACAGATCCTTTCCTCATTGACTTATCATAATATACTAGTGATCTGGAAAATGGTTCATTCTTATTTAATAATCATATAATTATATTATTTGTTTTAATTCGCTTTTATTTCATTTTTATGATGTGTCTTTCACCTTTTGCACTTTGCGATTGTGGACTAAAAGTTAAAAAAATATAAAATAATTTTTTGTTGTTGAAATTTTATTGGCTTGCCTTGTGGTCCCTGTAGTCCTTGTGGTCCCTGTGGTCCTTGTGGTCCCTGATCTCCAGGGCTACCCTTTATACCCATTGGTCCACGATTCCCTAAAATTGAGACAGAAATTGTAAAATTACGTTACAATGTTTTACTAGTAATGATTTTTTTCTGAAGGATTATTCTGAAATAGAGCGATGCCTTTTTAATTATTAAAAAAAATAATTAACTGACGAATCAAATCCCTAAATTTTTTAATTAGTAAAATTCAACGTTGGATAATCTATATTCTAAATGCAAAATAAATGATGTCGTTAAATATTTAGAAGAGTCACTGACCTTCATATCCTGAAGCTCCTTGTTCAGAAATATTATTTAAAATATTGTCAGTAAAATTGTTTAATGAAAACATGTCAGTATTGAACAATTTTAATAAATAACTAATAAATATTGATTATCGTTAAAATTATTAAAAACTTCAAATATAACAAACTTTTATTATAAGAATTGATAATATTTTTAAATTATGCATAAAGAATTTTTTGGAATTGATGTGCTTCAAACAAATTTTTACTTCAATATTCTAACACATAGTTTTGGTTAAAATAAAAAATTTAAATAAAAAATTTTTATTACATATTTATTTACTTTATTAACGTTTTTTGTTTCTTTAAGAAATTGTGTTAATTTTAGATTAACTTATTTTTTGATTATTGGAATATGCCTTGATACAATATAACATGACTATATAAGTAATTTTGCTTATTATTTATTTTTAATTTACACAATCTGCCATATCTGTTAATAATTATTGATCACTGATATTTCTTTAAAATATTTTAATAAAATGCATCATTTAATAAAATAATATATAAAAGAAATCCTCAAATCCTATTTGATATACACTTTAAATAAAAAGAAAACATTATTTGAATATACAACCAGCAATATAATTTTCATATATTTTTACCACTCAAAATGTTTTTATCTTCAAAAATGATAATTAAAATAGTTTTAAATACAGTTTAGTTAGTCATATTTCAGTTTTATTTATTAATTTATTGGAATGTTAGAGAAAGTATATTACATTAATTCTAACTAAATTTAAATAAATAATTAGAAGAAATGCGAGGATAGATATCCATCCTCAAACAATGAATGAATTGAACCAGTACCAATGCCTGACTCTAGTATGTTTACTAGTTATCATCCAGTTTTGAAGGTCTACAGTCGAAACCACGGTCTCCAATAAACCACGATTTCCGCTGTTTCAAAATTACTTTTAAACTCAGTTAAAATTAATAATTAAAAAGTAAAATATTTCAAACAATTAATAAAAGTTAATACATTTTTTTACAAATTATCTGACAATATATTCAGGGGACTTCCTATAAAATACAAAATTAATATTTAATTGTTTCATATTGGTAAGAGTATACATAATATAAAGTACGAATATTTTAAAACCAAAATAATATATTAAGAATATTTTCATTTAATAAATCCTACCAAACTAGTACTCTGGTGTGCAAAATATACGGGGCGTTGTAATAATCGGGGGGTCCATCAATTTAAAAAAAATAATAATCGAGGGGTCCAAATAAAGGGGGGGGGGAGTTGCCTATTTTTGACACTAAATAAATAATCGTGGGGCTACGTTTATTTATCACACCAGAGTAAGTAGAAATTGGAAAATGCAAAACTTTTCTACTAAGGTTTGTGAATCAAAATTTTAATTACAATATTTAATATTTGCACATAATTTATACCTGCTTGAAGTAAACTGCGCTGGGGTTTAAAATTTTCATAATGTGGGGAAATCCTTTCAAGTTCGACTTCATTATAGTCTAAAATACCATGAAAAATATTAGCGAGAATAAAGTCAAAATAACCAGATATTCAAAATTTCAGTTTAGACATCAAAATCACATAATTTAAGAGTCAATTTAAAACAGAAACCTACTTTCTCATTCTCTTTCTATGACAACAACAATGAAAAACACACCGATTGCTCGTACGTCATTTGCTTCCAAGATAATTCCTCAATGTCAACAGTCTCAACTTACCCAGGCGCAGTTTAAAAGTATTTCAGACATAATGGTAAAAATTATGCAGAACAGAATACAAACAAACTCATCAAAAAAAGTTTGCTGAACAGAAAAAAAAATATTTTACTGAATCATGAATATTTACACAGCGCCGTAAAAATAAATTCATAACAGTAAAATAAAAAGCTATTAAATTCGAAATTAAATCTTATTTGTAATTGTATATCCGGAAATAAAAGAAGAATTTAATTTAATTTAGTTTAAATTTGAATGAAGATTTTTAAATTTTAATATATATTCTCGTATCGCTGAAGACAAGTTTAATAAGTAAGACCTTTTTTGATGCCGTAAAATGTATTTTAAAATAAATGATGTAGTGTCTTAGTTTATAATTCGAATTTTTTTTATTCAGGCAATTGTTAAGTATTTAATGTAAATTTTTCATATTTAACGAGGAAGAACTGGGCCCGAATACATCTTGGCTTTTAAGAATCTGTTTTATTAAATTGATTAATTTGCTGTTTTTGTGTAAAGTATCCAAAAGAAAAATTTTAATCAATTTTTCTCTATATTGAAATATTTTGTTTTATGCTTTCACTTGTTTTATACCAAATCTCTGAAACAGTAGACGACTTTATGTAAAAATTCACAAATAAAATTGTTTAATTAAGTTTTATGTTTAGAGAATGTCATTACCATTTCCGAATTGATTTTTAAATAAAATACGTTTATTGGTTTTGTTTTACAAGAAACTAGATCTTTTGTGTTTATAGATGGATGCATACACATCTTTATCTCTAACGGAACCTAACATTTTCAGCCCTTCAGAATCCCTATCATAATTAGAAAAATTAGATTTCAAAATATAACCTCTACGTGATACAGGACCACCAACTCGTCCTATAGGGCCAACATCTCCAGGTTCACCACGAGGTCCTGGTTTGCCTGGTTCACCACGAGGTCCTGGTTTGCCTGGTTCACCTGGTTGGCCTGGTTGGCCTGGTTGGCCTGGTTGGCCTGGTTGGCCTGGTT
>JAUZNC010009861.1:4780-31650 GCA_034780395.1 Vannuccia rotundouncinata | reverse complement strand
ACATACTTTAGTATAGAAATATTTTAGTTCTATATATAATATACAATATCTATGGTTTTTATAGCGTATAATTCTGGTTGGGTTAACTGTGGAACATTCGTAACATTCTAATGTAACTGTTGTTTCAATTTTTTTATTCACTTTTATAGTTACTACCATTTTATTGGCTATTTTCTTTTCTTTTCTATTGTCATTATTTTGTGATATCTGTATTCAAAAATAGGAAATAATTCTCTCCTGTATTTTCTACCTACAGGTCGCCATGAGTCATTCAGATGAGCAGAAAATAAGCCACATGCAGCAGTCTTCAGAACGTCTATTTTCAATACTCAACAATCTCAGAACGAAGGTGATCCAGTTAACCCGTGTCGCGGCCAATAAGGCGGAACAGCGCGAGTTGATGTCACGTGACTTTGTCCGTGCGAAGATCCTCTTTCAGAAGAACAGCGAGGATGTCAAAGTGAAAAACGAGCAAATTGTTGAGGAAAAAAAACGCCTCGTCGATGTCACGGTGGGAATAATTTTGATATTATTTTTGCGCATTTATTTTATTCTTAAATACCAAAGAAAAGGTGAGAAATTTGTGTTCTCATGTTGTAGAGCAAACTGAACGACTTCGCCAAACTCTACGATATGGTGAAGACAGACCGCAACAAGGCAGTTCATCTGCTGCAGACCACCACCCAGAGGGTCGCCGAACTCCGCGAGAAGATCCGCCTCCATAGCAACGAGGCTGAGATCACCCGCACCCACCTAATTGGGAAGGAGAAGCGCATCCAGAAGGAACGGATGCGCCTGGCTGACGCTGTTGTTCACCGTGATGGTCGCCGCTATGAGTACTGCAAACGGCTGGCCACTGAAGCGGAACAGAGGCTCAAGAGGGACCAGTTGAAGCTGAACATCCAGCGCCTCAATACCATGGTCAACCAAACCGAGGAGGACATGGTGAATTTGAAGAAGATCAGTGATCGTACCGTTTCTGTGAGAAACGAGAATGCCATTCATCTGATCGAGAAAAACGAGGAAGTTTATATCCTGCAGGTGGGTTCTGTTATTAGTTTTATTGGCTATCTAGGTATATTCAAGAAGGTTCTGATCTGATGTGATCTGTTGTGATCTTTTCTGATCTGTTGTGATCTTTTATGATTTGATCTGATCTGTTGTGATCTATTCTGATCTGTTGTGATCTGTTGTGATTTTTTGTGATCTATTCTGATCTGTTGTGATCTGTTGTGATCTGTTGTGATCTATTGCGATCTGTTCTGATCTGTTGTGATCTATTCTGATCTGTTGTGATATTTTGTGATCTATTGTGATCTGTTATGATCTATTCTGATCTGTTGTGATCTATTGTGATCTGTTGTGATATATTGTGATCTGTTGTGATCTGTTGTGATCTGTTATGAACTTTTGTGATCTATTGTGATCTGTTATGGTTTGATCTGTTGTGATCTATTGAGATCTGTTGTCATCTGTTGTCATCTATTGTCATCTATTTTGATCTATTCTGATCTGTTGTGATCTATTGTGATCTATTATGATCTATTCTGATCTGTTGGGATCTATTGTGATCTGTTCTGATCTGTTCTGATCTGTTGTGATCTATTGTGATCTGTTGTGATCTATTGTGATCTGTTCTGATCTATTGTGATCTATTATGATCTATTCTGATCTATTGTGATCTATTGTGATCTGTTGTGATCTATTGTGATCTATTCTGATCTGTTATGATCTATTGTGATCTGTTGTCATCTATTGTCATCTATTGTCATCTATTATGATCTATTCTGATCTTTTGTGATCTAGTATGATCTATTATGATCTATTGGGATCTATTCTGATCTGTTGTGATCTATTGTGATCTATTATGATCTATTCTGATCTGTTGTGATCTATTGTGATCTATTATGATCTATTCTGATCTGTTGTGATCTATTGTGATCTATTATGATCTATTCTGATCTGTTCTGATCTATTGTGATCTGTTGTTATCTGTTTTCATCTATTATGATCTATTCTGATCTGTTGTGATCTATTGTGATATGTTGTCATCTATTGTAATCTATTATGATCTGTTCTGATCTGTTCTGATCTGTTCTGATCTGTTCTGATCTGTTCTGATCTGTTCTGATCTGTTGTGATCTATTGTCATCTATTATGATCTATTCTGATCTGTTCTGATCTATTTTGATTTTATGTCATCTATTGTGATCAGTTCTGATCTGTTGTCATCTATTGTCATCTATTATGATCTATTCTGATCTTTTGTGATCTATTGTGATCTATTATGATCTGTTATGATCTGTTATGATCTATTGTGATCTGTTATGATCTGTTATGATCTATTGTGATCTGTTATGATCTGTTCTGATCTATTATGATCTGTTGTGATCTGTTATGATCTATTGTGATCTGTTATGATTTGATCTGTTGTTATCTATTGTGATCTGTTCTGTTCTGTTGTGATCTATTGTGATCTATTCTGATCTGTTGTGATCTATTGTGATCTGTTATGATCTACTGTGATCTGTTGTGGTCTGTTTTGATCTTTTTTGATTTCATCTGTTGTGATCTGTTTTGATCTTTTATGATTTGATCTGTTGTGATCTATTTTGATCTTTTATGATTTGATCTGTTCTGATCAGTTATTTTCTGATCTGTTGTGATCTTATCTGTTCTCACAGGAGAAAACCAAGATCCAGGAGACGATGATGAGGAATGGAGAGGTTGAAGCACAGTCACGTCAGGAGGAGATCAACTTTCTATGTCGTCAAATGCTGGGGGAGTCGCGGACGCTAGAGCTGCTGAAGAAGAAGATCCCTGTAAAGAACAGTCTGGTCAGCAAGTACAAAGAACTTGATAAGAAGGTTAGTTTCATCCTCCTGCTGTTTTATCCCTCAAACCACACTTCTCCATACCTCAAATCACAATTCTCCACACCTCAAACCACAGTTAAAGCCACACTTCTTCCCACTTCAAACCACATTTCAAGCCACACTTCTTCCCACTTCAAACCTCAGTTCTAACCACAATTCTTCACACCTAAAACCACACTTCTCTAAACTTCCAACCACACTTCTTCACACCTCAAACCACACTTCTCCACACCTCAACCACACTTCTCCACACCTCAACCACACTTTTCTACACTTCAAACCACACTTCTTCACACCTCAACCACACTTTTCTCCACTTCAAACCACACTTCTTCACACCTCAACCACACTTCTCAACACCTCAACCACACTTCTCCATACCTCAACCACACTTATCCACACCTCAAACCACACTT
This sequence comes from Vannuccia rotundouncinata, assembly GCA_034780395.1. Lineage (NCBI taxonomy): Eukaryota > Metazoa > Platyhelminthes > Proseriata > Coelogynoporidae > Vannuccia > Vannuccia rotundouncinata. The sequence continues at coordinate 28,358 of JAUZNC010009861.1, read as the reverse complement.
CTCTACACTTCCAACCACACTTCTCTACACTTCCAACCACACTTCTTCACACCTCAAACCACACTTCTCTACACTTCCAACCACACTTCTCCACACCTCAACCACACTTCTCCACACCTCAAACCACACTTCTCTACACTTCTAACCACACTTCTCCACACCTCAACCACATTTCTCTACACCTCAACCACACTTCTTCCCACTTCAAACCACAATTAAAACCACACGTCTACTTACTTCAATTCCCACTTCAAAACACACTTCTCCACACCTCAAACCATACTTCTCCACACCTCAAGCTACACTTCTCCACACCTCAAGCCACTCTTTTGTCCACTTCAAACCACACTTCTCTACACTTTCAACCACACTTATTCACACCTCAACCACACTTCTCCACACTTCAAACCACACATCTCCACACCTCAAACCACACTTCTCCTCACCTCAAACCACACTTCTCTACACTTCCAACCACACTTCTTCTTACTTCAAACCCCCTTTCAAACCACACTTCTCCACACTTCAAACCACACATCTCCACACCTCAAGCTACACTTCTCCACACCTCAAGCCACTCTTTTCTCCACTTCAAACCACACTTCTCCACACTTCTTCTCACTTCAAACCACAATTAAAACCACACTTCTCCTTACCTCAAACCACACTTCTCCTTACCTCAAACCACACTTCTCTTCACCTCAAACCACACTTCTCCTTACCTCAAACCACACTTCTCTTCACCTCAAACCACACTTCTCCCTCCTCAGAACTCAAAGTGTCGTAAACAACTGGCCTTGTTGGAACGACGGGCAGAGAATCCCAATACCCCGGGTCGTCTCCGCTTCCTTGGCGGGAGTGATCCAGCCCCGCTAGACCTGCAGAAGAAGCTGGAACAATTGGAATCCCGGTTGACCCTGAAGGAGGAGGAGATGTTGGAGAAGGACCTGGTCTACGAGGCTGTCAGTCGTCTCGTCGATCAGATTCAGAGGCGCTCAATGAATGGAAGGTAAACTCATGGTGAACATGAAAAGGCTTTCAGATCTCGTTCGCTATAGTTAGTGATATCACTCTATCCTCTCTTTGAATGTGTTTATCTGTCCGCAAGAGATGACACCCTCAAACTGGCGAAAACAGTGAACAGGTACAAGTCGCAACTGATCACTATCACCAAGAAGATGAAGGCTGTCACCGCTGAGATGACCATTTACATGACTGAAGCCAAGGAACTGAAGCTCCAAGTCCAGGTACCAGCTTTTCTGCACTTATCTATCAGGCAGCGCCTCTAATCCTCTCTAATCACAATTCTTTATCATCATTGAAACGTCTGTTGTAAAGAAGAAATCTCTAAATTATCATTTTCATTTATTCTGGATGTTTGGACATTTTTGTTGTCTTTGTATTATTTGTAATCTACAATAAACGTCTGCAAGCCACCAATATCAACTAATTTCAGATTAAACAACGCCTGGTGGACAACTATACCCTTCAGATGAATATTGGGCGGCCTCCGAACTCCATGGTGGAGGAACAATGGAAGGCTATCGAGACCAGAGAGAAGAAATCTGTCTTCAAAAAACTGGTGGCTTCAATTGTTCTATTATTTGTTGTTTAACCTGTCTTTTAACACTTCTCCTCCAATCCACAACAAGAAATTGCACACGAACAACGCTGCTGCCACCATCACAGGACCCGCGCACTTCGAAGAGATATTCTGGACCAGCGACCCCCAGCGCGCACTCGACCTCACAAGTCACAACCACATGGTGAGTCCCTCCAGTAGTGGACCCACTTCCTTCTCCATTGGTCACACTCCACTGCCAGGGTGTTCGCCCCTTCTTGCCACGACATCGATGACGCTAGTTGAAGGTCCTCCTCAGGACAACTTGGACCCTGGCGATGACGAGAAGGGAGGAGACACTAGGAAGAAAGGCAGCAACGCTATGGCGGCGGTTGATATTAAGTTTATTGAAAATTAAAGATATGTTTATCCCTCGACCCCTTCATAGTGTAATTATTCAATGTTTCACTACTATATATGGGTTCTTATTTGATTCTTTGATAGTATTTAGATTTTATTTAATTTTAAATCTTTAATTTGAGGTAATTGCACATATTGATTACATACATTAATCGATTATATACATAGTCTCATTGATAAAATATTCAAGGCACAGCGTTTTAAACTCACTCTCCGGAGAATACGTATTTTCATAATTCCCGACAGAAAAGATTTTGTTCATGTTTTCAATGTTTGAAACGATATAACTATTCGACTAATTTGTCAGCATTACAAATCTCGTCTAAATTTTGTTTCCCCATAACTTCCATACAATTGTAGGAGAATATGTAAATTAAATCAACATTTGACATTCAACTATCTAATTGAGAGTCGGAGCTTGTTTTGTAAATAAATATGTGTTAATGAAATTGGACACTTTCCAATTGACATCAACTCAAAGACTTTTTTACCCATTTATAATTTTCAATACAATTAGTGTAACCCAGGAGGCCTATTATTATATTCATGCTTTATTTAATTTTTTGTATTATTCCACAATTTATGTTTTGCTTCTATGTATATACACTATTTATGCCCAATATAAGTATAAAGATTTTTAAACAATGTAATTTATATAGTACCGCAGTTTTATTTTAAATGTCTAAATACAAATTATAATTTAGCAATTAACTAATTGTTGCAAGACTTATAACTTCATACGCCGTGAATCAATATACAATATATATTTTGGTACATTTTACAGTACGCCGAGTTCAAATAGTATTACACGAGTCATACTATGCATTTTTTTCTATAATACAATATTTTAAAATTTGCAGGATAAAAATTATTAAAATAATGTGAAATTGTACATAATATATTATAGTATATTATCTATACATTATAGGACCATTTCCTTTACCCTGACACATTCTTAATACCTATAATCAAACAACGAAATTTAATTTCATGATTACATTGTACTATTTTTAAAACCTTCATACAAATTATTTATACAAAATGGTTATCTTATTAATAGAGTGTAAAAGTGCCATGATTGGCCAATTTTTGACACAGTGCTATCTTTGAATTGATCTTGGACGTATCCACAAAATATGTTTCGTTGGGAGGATGCCCAGCTGCAATTAAGCGCCTGAAACAATTGCCATTTAAAGACTATTATATAATTGATGCTCCAAGATTTCGAAGTAGCTGGTCTCCATTAAAGTTGGAGCCCAAGATTATGTATAAATACATTTTTGCTTTCCAGCTGGATCAACTATAAAACCCATTTTTTGACGCTACCTATTCAAAGGTTGAAATGATTTTAAGAACTGCCATATATCTTCATTCATAGCAGACGAACAGTCGCATTTTCATACCTCTTTTTTTTCTGATCCTGCTTTTGTCGACCAAATTGGGCTCGTTCGAAATTCGCACTTATCTGTTACAATTATCAACTCCAGCTTCTCAATGATAATTCTTAACTGCGCTCTTCGGAAACCCCGTTGACCCGATCATCCTCAGTTATTCTAGACTGGCAAACTGACTAATATTCAAAAGTAATAAACATCCACGGAGGAACATATATCTATATCGAGAATCAATGCCAAATTGATGGGCGGAAGTTCAACATTAATTCTAAAATTAATGAAATTTATAAATTAATCGATTATATTTATTGAAAACCCTCTTTAAACGCTCGTTGAATATATAATTGAAATGCGCTCTGGACGTTTTTTGATCAGTTTGTCGGTCTAGATAAATAATATATATAAGTCAATGCTGACAATACTGTAACAGTAATATAAAAAAAATTATCTTTTAAATCAAACAAAACTTATGAAACAAGCTTAGCTGTATAAATGTTATGTACTTTAATTTGAAATTAGTAGTAGGGGCTTGATGAGGTATGGGACCTTTGTTCTCCCCCCTCGCACCCTTGCTAGGTAAATTTCTGAGCACATTTACAAGTTAAATTTCCTTGCACCTTTACTAATTAAATTTCCTTGCACCTTTACTAGTTAAATTTTGGCGAATGAGAAAAGAGTATATAAGGAGGTGTGTGATTTGTTGATTTCATTCCCACTTCTTGCTAGTTCTCTGACGGATGTCTCTCGGCCGGTCTACTCTTCACTCTCATCGTGGCTTTTTCATCAGATTTTATTATTAAAACGGCTTTTCAGCCAGTACTTCCGCTCATCAATTATATGGGTCCTCATCGTTGTGTCCAGTTACGGGAGCAATCACTTTATTTTATTGACGTTAAATCCTCTACTGGCTCAACTCTGCTGTTCATGAGCCCATCTTCACAAATCCCAAGGGTTTTGTCAACGATAAAGTCCTCGGCTATACCCAGACTCTGGAAACGTGTGGTGACGAAACGCAGGGTCATCTCGCGACGTCTTTAACATTGAATTGGTGGAGACATAGGCATTGTTGAAGCTGTGCGCATTTCTCTCCAACGCGAAGGAGTCTCTGGGGCTACCAAAACCTATGAGAGATATTTTCCTGGGCAGTCCTGGATTAGGGTCAACGTTTCGTGAGAATGCCGACAAAGCTGGCACGCAATGCTACTGGATTCGATTGCATTGGAAATTATATGCAGATCAACGATTTAGGTGCAGGGCCAAGTATCAGTTTCTACTATACGTCTCAACGGGATCTAATAATATCGGTCAGCCCACAAATACTGGTGAAGTATAAGCGAGTCTAAACTTTAAGATAGTCCAAGTCGGTCACCAGGAAATCAAGGGTGCGAAAACCTACTCCCACCTTTCTACTGGGCGACAATTAGAGTTGAAAAGCTTTTCGGGTCTTCTCCCTCTCCCTCCGGTGTCTGCAGACTTCATATCCCCTCAAAAGACGTCGAAAGCTTGTCCTCCTCCTCCCGCGGCTCCCCACCAATCAATAAAAAGAAGATGAATTAAGTTCCCAAAGAGATAATTACCGTAACCATATCCCTCGAAGACGATTCATTGATGGCAAATAATGAAACTAATATTTAAAAATAGACCTAAAAATAGTAATAGTTTATTTATTTTGAAATCAGAAACAAATAAATTCACAAAAAGTATGATGGTAGTTTTCGTAAAATTTTATTTGAATGAAATAAATATAATTGTATTTAAAGTTATTTTAATACTCTGTTTAAAGGTTATTTAGACAATAAATACGTTTGCACCAAATTTAAAATTGCTTTCTAAAGTCGTCATTTTTCATATGTAGTCGATAAATTAAACAATACAAGCAATATATAAAAATAATAAAAATAAAAATGGCTTATGTTTCTATGACATCTAGAACAAGAACAACTCCTAAAGAAGTTGTAAGTTAATTTTAATACTTATTACAATTATAATAATTTAAAATCATATTTGTAATAATAAACAAAAATTACTAAATAATTTTTTCTTCTTTTTGTTGTTAGAATATCTGTATTTATTTGACATAACAATCAGAAATTCATGAAAAAATTTTGAACTATCAATTAAAGTGGAATATTCTATTTTTTCTTTATTTTATTTTAAAAATCATTTTTGAAATGAGATTATTCTAATGAAATACTTAGCAAAAGCAATGTTACAGGACTATTCAATATATATTTAGATCAAGCCTTTATGTTGGCAAAGTAAATTGCAATTTCTTTTTATTAACAGTATAAAAGACTAGTGCAGATCCAGGATTATTGTCTGAAAGAAGGGGGTTGGGGTCTGAATGAACAACAGGGGCACATAAATAAATAAAAATGCTCACTCCATGTGCATTTAATTGTTTTTAATATAATCTTGACCAAAAAATCCACAATAAATAAAATTATAAAAACTGAAAAAATCAAAAAGACAATTTATAACATGTTTAATTATATTTATAAGTATAAATTTATACAAAAAATACTGTAACCTATACTATAAATTAAAAAAATAATTTCATATGGATCCTTAAAAGTCTTTAGATTTTAAGCTTATTTTTTAAAGTCTTTAATAATATAAAAATTTTCAAAAATTGTCTTTTAAAGTCATTAGAAATATGACCAATAATACAATTTTATAATATGGATACCCAATATGAGTGTTTTTAGTCCTTACTTTTGGCTTTAATCCTGGATTGAGAATCTTCTGCTAATTAGTGGAATTATACAAAAAGGATACCTGAAATGTTAGGTCTTATAATTTGTCTAAAATTACAAGAACAAAAAACATTAGAAATGGGGAATAGGCTCATTTTAAGCCTTATAACCTCAAAAAATGTTAATACTCTACTCCAAATTATAGAATATGCTTTTTTTGCATATCCATGATGAGTTAATAATTGTTTTCTGCCAAACCTGACCATGATGGTTCTCAGCCCTGAATCCAATAATTATTTTTATATACCTAATTATGTTTAATTTATAGCAATATAGATTGGCACTATTGTGACAATGTATGCTGATAACACATCTTATATTAAAATCTAATGCACTGAGAAGGTCTGTTAAAACAAGAAAGAGATATCCTTACTTTAATGTATCCACTGTTGTTTGTATTATTCATTTTAAAAGTTTAAAAAAATATTTCCATAGGTTGGGTTTTTAAAAGTCTTTATAATTTAAACAGTTTAAGATTTTTATAATATTTCTAACAGTTTAGGGTTTTTAAAAATCTTTATATTTTTACAGTTTATGGTCTTTAACCTAAATTTCAGATTTTCAAAAACTGGTTTTCTGCATTTTTATTTGCTTAATTTTTTTAAATATTTGTGACATTAATAGCTTTGGGAATTCCAAGTTGACAGAAAACACCTTCACCTTTACAGTCTAATTCAAAATTGTATACAATATGTGGGCATTCATACATGCAGCCAATAAATAATATTATATTGAGAATTTCAGTTGTTGAATTTGATTTCATTGTTCTTTATAATTTTAATACTATAGGTGAATTATATATACTTCTGTTATAATAAAAAAACATAAAAAATATATTATAAAACAATAATAAATCACAGTTTTATTACATATGTACATATATAAATGTACTATAGTCAACTCCGCCTAATTGGAACTATTTTGATCCAATTAGACAAAAATCAATTTTTAATGGTTCCTATAAGTTGTAAGATTATGTATGTTAGATCTCAAAAAAAATATAAATATTTGCCTTATATAACTCTGATACATTGATAGATTGTATAATAGATACATTGATACTGCAACATTTAAATGGAATAAATTTTTGTTTATATTTCAATATGATGCATGGACAGGATTAAAATAAGGATTAAAATATTTTCCTTATTTTTTATACTGTAAATAGGTTAGACATATTTAACTCTAAATATTTGAAATTTAACTTAATATGTAAATTATGAGTCAAGAGTGGTTTCAATGATTCTAAAATGACACTCCCACATGATGGTGTCAATCTCAAATATACAATATAAAATGTGGACCATAATTTGAATATTGGTAAACACAATGTCTGACTTCCACAATGGCATCAGTCCCTATTATAGTATATACAATATAAATAGGACTGTTATTTCAATAGGTGATGCAAACACAATGACACAATTTACTATCTTGCTGTTATGGTTTAGGTAGCTTTAGAGTACAGAAAATGTCCTTGACTTTATTTATAATCCCCAAATGAAGGTAGGAATATATTTATATATATATGAGTTGTTCCAATTAAAAAATGTAAAATACATTGTAGGTATAGGGACTGTTCTACAATTTTTTTTCACAATTCACATTAGCTGGTGTTCTGATTAGGCAGTAGTTCCAATTGGCTGAATTCCTATTAGCCAGAGTAAACTGTATGTGGGATTCTCACAATCAATCAATCTATTGATAAAGCAATTTTTTTCTAATTGTGAATGAAAATTTTAATTTTTTTTGAAAAAACTTAATAATGTATTTGAAAAATGGAATAATATAATGAATTTATTATATACTAATGAAAAATATTTTTAAATAGGAGAAATCAATACAAACATATGAAAATACAGAAAAATATATTCTAAAATAGGAGAAACAAAAAATATAGAAAGGGAGTTTTATAATATGCAATCATTAGGTTATTTGATTTTTTGTTGGAAATATGCTCATGTAGTTGGATTTCTAAAGCAAATAATGAGCACACTTTGATGCTCTATTACATTGTATTCATAATAATGTCATATATATAGTTTGTGGGAGTAAGGATAATTGATTATATTGCAGCAAAGGTATCTATCTATCTGCTACTGTATCTGAAGGTTGCATATTTTTGTCAGTTATGTATATAAAAATTCTATATTATATCAATAACAATATACAGATAAAATTCAATATGACAAAATAAAAATTCATTGAGAAAATAAAGAGAGTTATATATTTTACTTTATTGTTTTGTACCTTTTTGGCTGTATATTTTTATGATGTTCTTTTGATGTTTTTTTTATAACAATTCTTTTCTAAAGTATGTACTAACAAATATATTAAAATATAAATTTTTCCACATATTATAAACATTATATTTTATAAAATTATAGTCAGAATTACTGAATAAGACAAAATGTAAAGTTATTTTTTTGAAAGAAGAAATTTTAAAACTGCCTAAGATCAATTTCAGAAATGAGGGTGTCTATTCAAAATAAATGTGATTGCATTAGTCCTGAACTTTGTGCAAAAGTGTGTTGCAGTGTTGTGTCATTCTACATTGAATGTGACAAGGTTAAAAGCTGTCCTTTTGATCATTTAATATAGAACTTAACATGTGTTATCCAGTCATTCCTTGTTTACAATACACTTGTTTATAATATTTCATATCTGTCTTAATATTTTGGGTTTGATTATTTTTAAATCATCGTATATTATCTTCACGATATATGGCGATATTGTGATGAAAATGCACAAGAACCAATCCAGATAGCTGTTCTCCTGACATTGATCTTTGCCGGAATGACTTTGTCTGTCTGAGGGCATAAATGAGCCAATTGGTAATATGTGCAGCCATTTATTAATAATTTTCTGAAGTTTGGGAACTGATCAGAATCAGCAGCATGGAGTGAAGAAAGCACATTTTCTGGCTGATTCTTTTTTTTGCCACTATAGAATTAATTAAGTTGTACCCTAAATTTATGCTGCCAAATTTTAGATTTACCATATTAAGTTTACTTTAAATAAGTTTTTACAAAATTTTCATTTTAACATTCATATTGTCAATATATTAATTATTTAAAAATATATTATATTAATTGTATCTAACAAATATATGTATACTAGCTTATGTTGTCAAGAGAGGTATAGAACAAACATTTACAATAAAATGCAAAATATATAATAAAGGTAAAATAAAACAAATGTAACAAAAGTAACTGTTATTAATACTACAAATACAAACTGTATATATCTTCTTTAGTGAGAATGAAAATTTGATTAGCTATTTAAAACCATATTTATTTTAATAAATATAAAAATATAGACATCCATAAATATAATTAAATATATTAACTTTATATAATTATTTTAAATCAGATTACAACAGAATTTTTGAATAGATAGCATAACCATATAAACGTTATAGAGTGTTTTGGTTATATAATCAGTATTATATTAAATATAGTTTTCAAATTATATTTAGTTATAACTCTAAGATTTTATAAATTTTATAAATTTTTAGAGTATAAAAATAATGTAGGTAAAAAAATATATACAAATAATTCACACCTGATTTTTTTTTCTTCAATGAAAATAAATTTCAATAACTTATTCAATAGCACATTAATTAACTAATTCAATAACATCAATAAATAGACTAAAACAGTGATATTAACTTATAATAATTATAAAAATGTTTATTTTTTGTTACTTTAATCAATAATGAATAAGATCATTAATTGATTATTTAATATTTGTGTGCCATTTAAAATTTAATTATTTATGTATCAGTTTTATTAATATATTTTTACCAAATTTCAATATACTTTTATTGTTATAGACTTCTTCATTACACTTTTCCATATTAGATATCTTATATATTTTTGGGAAAATCATTTAATGTTTTTCAACTTGAAGAAGTGAAATATCATTATTTCGTTTTGGATTTTTTCTATTTATATAATTAAGACATTTATGGAAAAATCAATAACATTTTTACTAGCATAAAAAATTAACAATATTTCACATGTTTATTACTAGATACTATATCTTAAATATATATATATAACTTTATTAATTGTATTTTATAATAAGTTCTCATTTATTTGGTTAGGAAATTTTATAATTTATAATATTGTATATCATCAAACTAACTGTTAATTTCAAACTGTTGTTATCAATACTAATAATAAATTAAATATATGATAGCTATTTTTATTATGTTGAACACTGATATTTAACCATTAATTATTGTTAATTAATGAATATTGCACTATATTTATCCATTTAACTTGTACTATAAGCAGTTTAACATTGTTCACCATTTCCGGATTAAATATTTGTAAAATAATTAAATATAAAATCGTGTTAATAAAATTGTTTAACACAAAAGCCACCGGATAATTGACAATTCGTTTCAATTGTGTGTGTTACAATAAGACCTAAATTGGTCATGGATGGAGTCCTGTATTCACCCTCAAAACGTGACGAACCAATGTTTTATGCTTAATAACGAATATTTTGGTATGTAGGACTTTTTTTGTGATTTTTTGAAGGCTGTAAATATTGTATATTTAGTTACATACAATACTTAACTGTTTACAGGTAAATGGTGGTGATGCATTCTGCATGTTTTTATGTGTAACCAGATAGCTAAAAATCTTAAGGTAAATCATGCAAACTCGCTTATCAACATAATGGAATAAAGTCAAGTACGCAATATTGTGTAGGTTGAAACGTATAAAAAGTTTATTTCAATTCGGAAATTTTCGTTATTAATTTTAATTGTGCAGACAACCTATACAGGTTAACGTTGTTTGAAGACGATTTTATTTATTATGTTAATAAATAATATTAGACTAAACTGATCAATTTTTATTATGTTTATGTGTTCTGTTTTTCCTCTATTAGTTTTACAAACTGTTAAATGTTTTTCTAGTTTGCATATATTTTGAAGCAAAATGACAATGTCATCATTTAGTTAATCAACTTCCATTAAACAAAAAATTGATCTGTGTGGTTCAGAAATTGTTCTGTGGAAAAAAACTGAAGCTAAATAAAGACGCAACTTCTGACTCATCTTGGCTTTTTTGAAGTCTCGTTTTGTATTTGCATATTCACACACCCTTTACTTTGTTTTCGAATTCTGATGAATTCAATGAAAACATTTGAATATTTCGTAATATATAAATATATAGGTATATATTTACGTCTATCTGAGGAAGTTTATACAACCTACAATACAGCCTTATAACTTTATATGTGCATAAACACATCTTCAATATTCTTCAGTGACAATTTGAAAACGTCGGAACTTATTTGATATATTCGATCTGTCTCTGTTCAGTAGCTGAACTTCATTGCACATTGATAGATTAAGATTTACCATTTAAACCTAAATCACTCATAAGAAACATTTTTCTCCAGAGATTGTATTAAAAAATTATAATTCTTTGATTTTTCAAATTATTTTATAATAATTGTTTTCTACTTAAACTATCCGTTAGGTAGATTATTATTTCTTTTATTTAAAATATAATTCTAATTTTGTGGCCTGATCCCATCACAAAAACTTTTTATACAAAAACCAATCATATCCCTTGAAGTAAATTATCACTTCATGTTAATTTGATTTAGCTTAGTTACAACAACCGTTGTGAAGGTTCATATTTTTCATTATAAACCATTATTTTTTAATACTCTTTGTAAACTATAACTTTTTTCTTGTAAAAAATAACCCTATTTTAATTGACCTTTCCTAATCTATTCTTTGTCAATCGGCAATTAAGAATGGGATTATTTCCCTCTTCACTCAATGATATTTGATATTTAATCTTTCAGATTTCTTGTAATAGATCTTAAGTCGAATGAGAGTTTTTAATATATTATTTTTGAGTAAAACAATTTTCTGTCAAATAAATTATTGTTCGATTGCTCTTGAAGTAAATATATTATGTTTGGCGTTTTTTATTGTTTTCAAAGTTCATTTCTGCATCTAATATCTTATATACTCGACAATATAAAACTTTATAAGTTGACTATATCATCATTAAATCATTTTATTATGTATTCTTTTCTCTACAATTCATAAATTGTAGAGAATTTATATTAATATATTTTAATTAATTCAAGTTTATTTTTTATTATTCCGCTTTATAGCATTTTAAAATTTGTAATTTATGTTTCATATTTTTGTCAAATTTACATTCGTTGATCGAATTGTCATGTAAAATTATTATTTCCAATAGTTGTTTACAAAAGAAATTTCTAATTTTAAAAGTTCTAATCATGTATTAATACAATTAATACGAATTATTATTAATACATTTATGTTTGATATAAGAACAAATACGTATTTACAATACTATACTGATTAATAGTGAGTCATTACTCTTGATTATAGGGAGCTGTATATTGAATACTTTAGTATATTATTTGCGTCATTTTATTGAATCTCAAGTATTATATTACACATTAAGAACATATGTACTCGAAAGCAACAAACTATTTTAATTAGGAACTATTATTGGTATTTGACGATCATAAAAAGATCAAAGGGCAAAATATACAAGCAGAAAATTATTTATTTCATTTTACTAAACGAGCTTAAAGTCCCCGCATTCAATTACTTCATGAAATAAAAATATTTGTCATGTTGTATTGTTAGTTATTTTATCTTTAATTTAAATTTATGGAAATTTTCAATTTAGATATACTATAACGTGACACTTAAAAATGCGCAATTATTTGTTTTCTATATATTTTTAGCTTTCCATGCTCTAATACTTTTAACCTTTAACATACAATTGTACCCTTTTTAATTATTTCAACAGTATTGATTGTCAAATTTTGTTTGTATCCGAAAATTTTGTATATCATCGATGTATCCAAATATTGAACAAAATTGTCCTTGAATTAGAGATTAGAAACTTAAAAACGGAATTTTTCACTTATGAAATAATGTGGTTATTGAATAAATTTTAATTGAAATACAAATTTGAGATTTAATATCTTTTGAACTAATTCCTACATTGATTTTTTTAATCAACCTCTAGTAAACCTCATAAAAAGTAGGTCAAATGTTTATCAAAATTACCTGCTGAGATAAATATATGTTTCCGATAAACTCGTTCTCGTATTCTACACTTTTATCATAAGTGGCGTTGTGTTAAGTAGCTGCGCATTTCACCACAAATTAATGTATATATTTGTAGGGTCTACACTAACAGCATTTTGCCTAATTGTAAAATAGTGTGCTTTATTTGCAAAAGGTTATTTGCTTAACTTCTGCTTTTACTATTTCTCTGCGGCCCTTTTCAGTAAAAGCGAATTTCACTTAAATGCCTTTTACAAAAAAATACATAAAAACTCTTCATTTACTTTTATATTCTATTTATAAATTACAAGTTATATTATAGATAAAATGCACAGAGGAAACGTGGACATACATTAGCTATTGAATATAACATTATAATTATGTACTGTACTTAATGGAAATGTCAATATGTCAAATGCTCTTTAATTACAGTATTTCTGACATTTATTCCATTTTTAAAACCAAATAGAATATTTAGATTCAGAATTGTTCATTAAGTACAATAGCAGAAACTCTATTTTCATCAATAGGTAATCTCTGTTGAATTGCCAAATAATGCAATACCCCAATAGCCATAAATACCGTAGCAATTATTTTTGGTGAAAACATTAATTTCCGTCCTGACGGATGAAGGAATCGTGATTTTATGATCCCCAATGCGTCTCTCAAGAGTGGATCTCACGTCATGTCCTCAATTGTATCTAATTGAGGGCCGGCCGGTTTGTGGGGTTGAGAAGTGTGTAAGAGCCATGGTTGACATAACTTGACAATTGATTGAATGATTATTTTTTCAAATTCATATGAGTACCATCTATAAAAACTATCAATTCTAATAGATTTTATTTGTAGGAAATCTTATAGGAATCTTTTAGGAAATCAATTTATTTTGTACAACACAACAATGTTTGATCATTTTTAAATTAACTTGCTTAGTTCAACGCTCGTATCTTCTTCTCCATTCCAGCTGAAGAGCGTGGGTCCTCGACTGGTCCCCTTTCTCAAGTCCGTAGCACTCTACTTCATCATCTATCCACAGCTCCCTAGTCACAGTATCTGGATAGTTTTCGTCAAATGTGCCCCCGTCGTCTCGCTGATGGCCTTCGTCCTTCTCCACGGCATGAACCTCACCGACGCCTACTCCTACTCGCGTCGCATCCTCTCCGGCCTCGTCTTGTCCTGCATTGGGGACGCTTGCCTCGTCTTCCCTAACCACTTCTACCACGGGCTGGCCGCCTTCGCACTCGCACACTTGTTCTACGCGGCCGCCTTCGGCTTTCGCCCGGCCCGTTGGGGAGCTGCGGCCCTGATCACGGCTGTGGGGGCCGTCCAGTACGCATACCTCTACCAGGGACTCCACGGGATCCTCATATACCTCTGCGCTTTGTATACCCTGGTCATCGCCCTGATGATGTGGCGAGCTGTCGCCCGCGTGGAGCTCTTCGACGATCTCTGGACCTGGACGAAGCTCTGCAGCTGCATTGGGGCCGTGTTCTTCTGTATCTCGGACATTGTTCTGGCCTTTGACCGATTCCTCTTCCCCATTCCACATGCCCCTACGTTCATCATGGTGACCTACTATGCGGCTCAACTGGGCATTACCCTGTCTGTGGTGGACAGTCATGTCGATAATGTTATCCTCGACTCGGAGATAACCGAGGCCGATTCCGTGGAGTAATCTGCATTTCTGTTGACTGTACCGGATTCCTCTAACTTTACGAGCGGCCGCCACACCCGTATTTCTTGTTACTCGCGGACAATCCGCATCTTGAGGTCACCAAGGGGTCATATGCATGCTTCCATCCTTTACAGTGTTGTATCGACTTTATTTTCTCCGTAATTTTGAAGTTGTCCTTGTAACCAAGATGGTGGCTTCTGAAGTTTTGTGATTATATATTTGTAAATGTTTTGTTCCAATATTATTATTTTTTTATAAAAACAGAGTTATGAATCTTTACGTCGGCCGTGTGTTCAGTATTAGTCGTGATATCTGTTCTATTTTGCTGTCATCTATTTTATAATTTGTCTTTTAAGCATAGAGTATTTCTGTTTAGTATCAAACAATCGTGGACAGCTATCGTGTCCATGAGCGATGTCAAGTACACATTTTGTGATGCTGGTAGTTTATTAGTCGTGGTCATTTTTATTTAGGATGTACCCCGACGTGTATTAACTATAGTATTATATCTTTCGTGTGCACATTTCTGTTTCCTTTGTGTTGTGGTAACAATTCATCCTTTTTATTATCGTTTTATAGTAAATGGGTCAAATCTTTTAATTGTAACTTTTGATCTACCTGTGTTTTTAATTCTATGAAAGACATTTAATGTATTGAATTTAATTTTAATAAATGATAAGTTATTTTTAAGCGAAGAAATTTATTTCTGTTTTTGATGTATAATATTACCAATTTTTTTAGCTATAAAGAGAAGTTTATTTAATTTAAATATGACTCCAAAATGTTCGTATCGTTTTGAATTATGAAACTTCAACGTTCTCTATAATATGATCGAATTTCGTTTCCTTTTTGTTCTCGTCGTCTCAATAGAGACCGATTGAGAGGCAACCTTTTTGACGGGATTATTGTATCTATTTATAGCGAAGCTAGTGACGCAACGGATCTGGCGCTATGACCTTCATTCATACCAAGCTAGTTATGGATTTTTTTATATATTTTCCTTCTCGTGTTTTTATGTTTTATTTGACCGTATCTCCTGATGTCACCAGCTGTTTTAATCACAAGACAGATAAGGAATACTTCTTTGGTAACCGCAAAAACGTTAAAATAATTGTCGCCAATTAACTTTCTAGTTATAAAAAATGGCAAATGATGCTGCGTCCATACTATTTGTAGCCAGAAAGTTTTGCCTTAATTATTGTTGACTAACAGTTTGTCTATGGATATTGTGTAATTTACTTCTTATATACGATAATTCCTAAGTTTTGAAGGAAGAAAAGCAAAAGTTGTATTGCCATCGGCGAATAAATCGATAAATAAGGTCGATAGCAGAAAGGGATCGCACGCCAGGACAATATGCATAGATTTGTGCACTTATTACTCGATTTTATAAATTGTTCAATTTCCCCGAATAGGGAGCGAAGCGTAGTTGTCTTCCCTCACTGGATTTATGAGGTGCATATTGATTTTTATAAATAGCTCTTAAGTCTCTTCATCGAAAAGAATTTCCCACCAGTTTGATTCTTATCCATTTCCGCCAGTGTGACTCTCTATAGTTACAGATAATCGGGTTAAAAAGAGTTATTATCATTTGCGCTATTTGATTTTATACCGTTTCCATTCCAATTCTTGTCTTTGAATTTTTAATGGCAGAAGACCTTTCTAATATTACAATAAATATTTATCGGATAATTTTTTATAATATGCTCATAAAATGATCACTTAATAATGTCAAAACTGCTGCCGCATAGATTACTTTAAAAAAATAAGTTGATTTTTGTAACAGGGGAGCCTAGCAACCCACACTTTTTCCGTTCGAGTTTGTACAAAATATCTGCCCGTAACATCCTCTTATCCTTTATCTTTTCACAGTTGAACATTTTAAATGAACATCTTTTATATTAATTAATATTTTTAACCATCACAAAAAAACGAACAGAAAAGTTTTGTTCCAAAAAATGGCAAATGACTTTTAAATTATTAACAATTGAAGCCTATATGATGATTATGCATAGTCATTTGCTTTAAAGTTCACGGGAGAGATGCGATGGCATTGAACCATATTCTCTTTATAAACCTACAAATATGTAAACGCTTTGAAATCACACACTTGCTATATAGATATTGCTAGTTAACTTTACTTTGATTACGCACAGCATGACTCACTATTATGGCTTGTCTATTTTTTATAGTAATTGCAGTGCTCTATAATTCATTAGGATATATTAATATATAAACTAGTAACATGCAAACAACAGAGTATTTCTTCGGAGAATACGACACACTCTGTTCACAGAATTGTAATGTCACAAAAAAATATATACTAGATGAGACCTTCAACTTTTCATTCAGCCACGTGTTTTATAATATAATTTATATTAAGCAACTAATGATGCGTTATGTATTGAATGCTTTATCCTGCTATATCTTAAATAAGATTATTAAATAAGCAATATATTATATAGGCTGTATCATTTGAAAAAATGCGTTTGTCTTTTTTAATTAGCGGATATCTAAGTAATATTTTATTATCTATTAATAAATCTGATTAGTTATTATTTAGTACTGGAATTTCAAATATTTCAAAAAAAATTGATCATTATTAATTTTGTAATTTGCGAAGTGTGCAGCAGATTATTTTGGTATGGAGTGAACTAAAGATAGATTTTATTTCTTAATAATTGAAAGTCTAAGACGAAACAACATGAATGCTGGAGAAATATGATTTTATAAACATAACTTGGCCAAATGATTCCATCTCTAAACCTAGAATTCGTGCAATTTGTCAAAAAAGGTAGAAAAAAAGGTAGCGGTAAACCAATGAGTCAATCGAGAACAGGAAATGTTGAAGGACACCAATTGATTGAAGGAAATCCGTGTTAACACTTAGAGATACTGCTTCACAGTTGGAAATATCTCATACTATTGCACAACGAATTTTGAACGATGAGGTCGAGAGAATTCGGCGCTATATACAAGATGGGTACCCGATCAATTAACCGTGGAAAACAAGACTTGTCCGGGTCCAGATTAACAAAGACTAATTTAGTTGTTAATTTTTTACCGTCCAAATTCACAACCACCCAATAAAATTGGCAGCTACGTATCCGAAGAAAGGGCAGCTAGTGACACATCATACCACCAGACTGCTTCAAGATCCAAAATGGAGAAGAATTTCATAATCATTATCGCCGAATCTATGAAAGGCAATCATTAATTTTGAGATATTACCTAAGAATAAAAGTATTGATACAGAGAGGTACATAATAGAATTTCTTGAAAATCTGAAAGATTTCTTGAGACGTCAATCTAAGCCCACTTTGCCAGAGAATATGAGGCTTCAGTACGACAAAGCCCGCCAACACACTTCTCGAGCAACAGCAGAATGACCAGAAGAGGAAAATGTGAGTTTTTTGAGACAACCGGCATGTACTCATCAGATGCAAACTTGTGCGATAGGTACATATTCCCAAGACTGGAACCCCAAACAACACATTTTAACTCAATCGAGGACATTTATGATTTTTAAAATGAAAAATTACCACATTTTACTGCTGAGCGGATGACATGAGCTCTACAAAAAAGCCATGGATCATGTGAGAAAGAAAATTGAAAACGATGAAAATTATATTTAGACATTATCGTTTATTTATATAAAAATTCTCAGTTGAACTTAATTATGTTATTATTTTATGCTTAGAATATTAATGAAATTAAACTTGTAGAAATGACAAATGGTTGTTTTTATTGATTGAGCCTATATAAACTGTTGTCAATATAAAAAAATTATTTCATATTATATGTTCAATAAGCAAAAAAGTTTTATTTACGATAATGATAATATTTTTATCTATCTCTTTTTTAAATGAACAATTTGAATGTTAAGAATTGTCAGTTTTTATTTCTAAACAAACAACAGTCTGTGTTTACTGTTTGTTGCGAAAGAGATTGTGTTTATTTATATCGACAAATTCTATGTTTAATTATTCCTTTTGCATAATCATTATTCTTTCTATATGTTCTGTATTTCAACTAATTGGTTTGAGTTATTTTTAAATAAATGTAACATTTCTCTAACTTTTTTTGTATTACGACTGATTTAATTTCTTGTTTTATTTAAATAATATATAATGTTTTCAGTCTTTATAGTATATTCTTATGCCACGATTAAATTTGTTTTCTTTTCTGTGTAAAAGTTTCAATTTTAATTATTTTTTTATAACCAACTCACTCATAAAATTTATGTTTGAACTTTAATTTAACTATATAGATATTTGGAGTGAAAGGTTTCATTTTTAAAACCACTCTAATTATATATTTATATGTATTTTATGTTTTCAATACAAAAGTTAATATTATAATGCAGTAAAGAGAATATTATATACTATACAAACCGAAATTAGAATCAGTGTTAAAGCATTGTTTATATATATGCAATTAAAAAGTGCACTCGGAGACAAATATCTGTTTCCTTTAGTATATCTGCATAGCGCAAGATATCTTATGCATTGCTGTATGTATATTTGTAATTTATTTCTATAAATAATAAAATAGTTAATAACTTATTTTGTCATTTATATATTTGTTGGTTTTGACAATAATATATATTATAATTATATTGTACTATGCTTATACATTATAAATGCTTAATGGCCTGTTTTAGTTTATACATATAGTAACGTTTATTACTTTACTTTATATAATTTCAAAGGTCTAAGAATATACTAAATAGAAGACAAAAATTATATTTTCATTAACGATAATTCAAAATTATGAATAAATCAAGTCAAATAAATATCTGTATAGACGACACCAAATTGTCTTTACGAAAATCCAAATTCGAAGCATAAATCATTTTTATTGATATTTTATTTCACTCTTAACCATAAACAAATAATTTTATTCGGGTATATGTGATGAGAAAAAGATGGAATGCATCTTTGAATATGATGAATATTCGGATATAAACATTCTGTACTACTTTGAAATTAAAATGGGACTATACTATAAATACTTTTTTGAATTAACAATCACGTCAGATTCTCTAAAGATCAGAATATTTTGTTATGCAAAGTTATACAAAGAACCCTATTAATACTATAATATTAAATAATAGATCGGTATAATTTATCTTATGGGAGATTTAGCCATGATACGAATATTTTCTAATTGGCGAACTACAATAGTTTTATGAGATTTAAATGCATTTCAAATTATATTTTAATGTACTTCTAATTAATAATATACCCTTATCATGTCCCTTGCATGTCCCTTGATGATCACCCACCCCCTTATTTGATTTTTGTTTGTGTTTGGCACCAGAAAATGTTTGTATACAACTACCTATAATGTAAACATGTCTGGTGGCGAAACGACATGTTTATTTTATTATATGACGTCTATACATGTAATACAATTAAAATCAATACCTATGCAAATTTATCAAATGCACGCTATACCAAATAATTCAGTTTAATTATATAACCAACTAACCCCAAAAATAATTGTACAAAATTTGCTATAAAATTATAGACTGAAGTGAAATTAGTGGTTTCTGTATTGCTTGCGTTAATTTACATGTTTATTTAACCAAACTAAACACATTATTACACATATTAGAACTCATTTTTAACTCAATTTCTCAAGATAGCGTTTTAAACTTTAAATGAGCTTAAATATTTCCTTAAATCAGCACAAATATTTTGTGGAAAGAAAGAAAACATATTGTATAAGAAATATTAGTTATAAAATAATTATAGAATATGTTGCTGATAATGTTAAACATCTGTAGTAAAAAATAAGGAAATAATATAATTAAAATACTTCTAAAAATTAAAACAAATTATTGGAATTTTTGTACATTAAAAAAATAGTAATCTAAAAATAGAAATAAATAATATCTTTTCAAAACTGTTTATAAATCATTTTCATCATTTTTGAAATAATTTTCAGACAATTTTCTAAAATGAATTAGCTATGTTAGCTCTGATCTGAACATGATACTTTATCATGAAAATATTTATAAATTTAGTTCACGGTTTTTGAGAACAACTGAACAACAGTTTGTCTTTGGGTCAAAACAGTTTACTTCCAATATAATAAAATATAACTATAATAATAATAATAATTAATGCATAGTTTACATTTATTCGTATATAAAATTCTAACAAATAATATTTATTAAGGAAGTGACAAGGATGTTGATCAATATATTCTTACGTAAATTCGTGTTATTGATGCGTAGGTACATTAGTTTGTAGTGTGTTTGTAATGACAATTCCCTCTTAATGTTCTTTCAGATACTCTTCATTCCAATCAAAATCTCTTTAATATATTAATCATTAGGCACTAGACAATTGTTTCTATACTTCACAATAATAATATTATAATACCTCGCTATTAACTGAGGATGTTATCTCACATTATTGTCACAATTACAGTTATAGAATTTAGTTGTGTTTTATAAATAGTTGCGAATTTTTATTCACTTATTATAGAGAAAGGAATTGGGATTTCCGAGAAAATTATTTCATAAATTGAAGAAGTAAAGATCTATAAAAATCTATTGGAAACTTTTTAACTATAAATTTCATTCAAAATATTTAAAAGGTGTCAAATCAAAATTTATATAATAAAGCCGTACATCAAAGAATATAGAACTAGCGACAAAAACCATCCCTCTAAAAAATAGTTGACAACTAAATTTACACACTGCTATCTATGACAAGTCATAGTCAGTTATAGTTTTCTATGGAGCATATAGAGAGTTTTTATTAATAATAAATGCATTAATAACTAATGCAATAATATATATATATATAAAAATTAAAACAGTTTCAAGTTTTTAGCGCATTTTAGCATAGCGGGAAGGCTCTTGTTTATATTCTTTGCCGTACTGTACATAGATTCTAAAAATAGATTCCAAAGTAAAATAATATATTGTGTTATATTAAAAAGTCAAATAGTTAAAAATGTAGATTCTATTTTGAAGAGAATATGTTAGATCAAGAAAAGGATATATATATCACATCATAATACCGCCCCCAGCTGCAGATCTATTTAAATAAACATTAATGATTGTATCATTTTTTAATTGAATATGTGTTCATATTTGTTTGAAATAAACTATCCTATAACAAAAACAAATAAACATTTAATGCTTCTCTTTTTGGAGCGTTCCACTAACACATTCTTCACAATTTTTTAACACTTACATAAATTTTATATATTATGTTACTTAGTAAATAATTTTCCAAAAGTCGTCTTATTGTATTTTATAGAAAAACATGAATTTCATTTTTATCTAAATAATATTAAATTAAAAGGGAATAAAATGATTTATTTTTAATAAATCTTTGTTACTGCATGCAAGTATAACCCACATGTCTGTAATTTTTATTAAATCTTCTACAAAGTCTTGTAAAACCCAAGTTGATCGTATTGATTACGTTCTTTCCATGCAAATAACAATTAATGGTTCCGTGTTCGTTCCGTGTTCCCAACAAGTTGAGTCTATTCTTGATCATTCTCTGTTATAATGTTTTATAGATCTCCTTGCTTAACAATGCCACAACATCAGGCTATATCACATGACTACAATAAAGCCACACCTCTAAAATAGAAACACTCCTGCAGTAAAAATAATATTCATTTATTGATGCGTGACCCTCATATCAGGACGTCATCTATCCGATCGACAATGGAAACGATACAGTTTAATGTCGTCCTTCTACATTGAATTATGTATTGTTATTTGATTGTGTAACCTTTTCTATTGATAGAACCCCTATGATACTCATACATATTAATACATCAGTCAGGCATCATTCATCCAAGAGCAGACATTACTGATGAGGTTGTGTACACGATTAAATGAAGTACAGAAGTGGCTACTAAAGTTATAATTACGCTTACTGCTCGCACCATAAGTGGTTGTATCGTACGACACCTCATTACAACAAGTTATAAATAATTGAACGAGTCCATTAAATATACATTGCAAATCCATATTGAGTCTGTAGCAATGTGAAGAATATTTAAAGACAAATTTTACTATTATTTATTTTATTTGGAACTCAATACAATACAATTCAATTCATTTTTTGAGACGTTTTATACTCGTATTTCTTATATATTTTTATAATATTACAAAGTTGCCTGCAAATAGTTTTGTATTAGCATAATGTATATAATAGTACTATAATAGTTATATATATATACTACTATATTACACAAAAGTAGTAATTTATTAGTAAATATTAAAAAAAATATTATTATTATTACAATCAAACAGCGATGATCATAATATATTTCTGCATTAAAAAAAATAGCTTGTCTTATTTATAAATGTTCTATATAATAATAGCTAATCATTTGATTTTCAATATAATTAAAGGTATTTTTATATATGTATTCGTAATTTACATCACATAAATACCATACAAACACATGATAAACACCACATAAACACATGATAAACACTACATAAACACCACATAAACACATGATAAACACCAAATAAACACATGATAAACACCACATAAACACATGATAAACACCACATAAACACATGATAAACACTACATAAACACATGATAAACACCACATAAACACATGATAAACACCACATAAACACATGATAAACACCACATAAACACATGATAAACACTACATAAACACATG